>CAUYWW010000265.1:0-215000 GCA_963576845.1 Megachile leachella | reverse complement strand
CCATATTATGCAGTTAATATCGATAGAACTATAATAGTTATACTTATTACTTATATTATTATCAGTATAACATGCATTATTACCACTATTATGCAGTTATTATCGCTAGAACTACGATAATTATACTTATTACTCCCAATATTATCAATATAACATGCATTATTACCCATATTATGCAGTTATTATCGCTAGAACTACAATAATTATACTTATTTCTTTTATTATTATCAATATAACATGCACTATTACCGATATTATGCAGTTATTATCGCTACAACTATAATAAGTATACTTATTACTCCTAATTTTATCAATATGTCATGCATTATTACCCATATTATACAGTTATTATCGCTAGAACTATAAGAGTTATACTTATTTCTTATATTATTATCAGTATAACATGCATTATTACCCCTATTATGCAGTTATTATCGCTAGAACTACAATAATTGTACCTATTACTCCCAATATTATCAATATAACATGCATTATTTCCCATATTATGCAGTTATTATCGCTAGAACTACAATAATTATACTTATTACTTTTATTATTATCAGTATAACATGCATTATTACCCCTATTATGCAGTTATTATCGCTAGAACTATAATAATTATACTTATTACTCCCAATGTTATTAATATAACATGCATTATTACCCATATTATGCAGTTATTATCGCTAGAACTATAATAATTATACTTATTACTCCTAATATTATCAATATGTCATGCATTATTACCCATATTATGCAGTTATTATCGCTAGAACTACGATAATTATACTTATTTCTTTTATTATTATCAATATGACATGCATTATTACCCCTATTTTGCAGTTATTATCGCTAGAACTATAATAATTATACTTATTACTCCTAATATTATCAATATGACATGCATTATTACCCCTATTTTGCAGTTATTATCGCTAGAACTATAATAATTATACTTATTACTCCTAATTTTATCAATATGTCATACATTATTACCCATATTATACAGTTATTATCGCTAGAACTATAATAAATATACTTATTACTCCCAATATTATCAATATAACATGCATTATTACCCATAGTATGCAGTTATTATCGCTCGAACTATAATAATTATACTTATTACTTATATTATTATCAGTATAACATGAATTATTACTCCTATTATGCAGTTATTATCGCTAGAACTATAATAATTGTACTTATTACTTTTATTATTATCAGTATAACATGCATTATTACCCCTATTATGCAGTTATTATCGCTAGAACTACAATAATTATACATATTACTCCCAATGTTATCAATATAACATGCATTATTACCCATATTATGCAGTTATTATCGCTAGAACTAAAACAATTATACTTATTTCCTTTATTATTATCAATATAACGTGCATTAACACGCATATTATGCAGTTATTATCGCTAGAACTACAATAATTATACTTATTTCTTTTATTATTATCAATATAACATGCACTATTACCGATATTATGCAGTTATTATCGCTACAACTATAATAATTATACTTATTACTCCTAATTTTATCAATATGTCATACATTATTACCCATATTATACAGTTATTATCGCTAGAACTATTAGGTTGGTGCGTATGAAATGTCGGATTTGCAACTACATATATAAAACTGCATATCTTTTTTTAAAAGTTGTTTATTTAATCAAAATATGCGCCATTTGCTTCAATACACTTTTCCCAACGGGATTTTAATGCATAAATGCCTGTCTTAAAAAAATTTTCATCTTTACAATCGATAAATTCTGAGACTGAATTTTTTAAATTATCTTCAGTATCATACTTTTTGCCCCGTACAAACTGTTCCAAATGTTTAAAAAAGTGAAAATCTGTGGGCGAAAGGTCTGGCGAGTAAGGTGGATGTTGCAAAATTTCGTACTTTAAGTCATTTAATTTTCGAACCGTTTTGAAAGATGTATGCGGCCGAGCGTTGTCGTGGAGAAGTATCGGCCCATGCCGATTAATAAGCGATGGCCGTAAAATTTTTAATTTTTCGTGCATTTCGTCAATGTACTGGCAATACTTGTCAGCGTTGATTGTTTCCCCAGTACGCAGGAATGAGTAATGAATGACACCAGTTACATTCCACCAAACCGTAATCAAAATTTTTCTTGGATGAAGTGATGGTCTTGCGGTATGAGCACAAGCTTCATCCTTGTCCAGCCATCGTGCACACCTCTTCCTATTATCGTAAAGGACCCATTTTTCATCACACGTTATAATTCGATCGAGAAATGGCTCTCGATTTAATCGAGTTAGCAACGATGAGCACACGTTCAACCGAGTCAGCTTATGTCGTTCTGTGAGTTCGTGCGGTATCCACTTGTCCATTTTTTTCACCTTACCAATTTCATTCAGGTGTCGCAAAATTGTTGTATGGTCAACTTCCATTTTGGTGGCAAGTTCTCTTGTGGATACAGTTGGATCCGTTTCCACCAATGCTTTTAACGTATCGTTGTTCACAGTCGTTTTGGGTCTACCGCGTGGCTTATTTTTTAAGGAAAAGTCACCAGAAAGAAATTTTTCAAACCAGCGCTGTACTTTACGGTCGTTAACAGTATTCTCCCCAAATGCCTGGTTTATAATGCGTGCAGCTTCTGCAGCATTATGCCCAAGTTTATACTCGTATAAAAAGATTACACGAATATCGGTTGAATTCATATCGGTATAAAATACAAAATAAATAACGAAAGGAAACACTTTTGACAAAATCTTCTTCGTTGAAATATCGTTCTGAGAATGGAGAATATGACTATAAACAAGGTTATGCAAAACAAAAGAGCATAATGAAAACAGAGAGACAACCTCTCGCACCTACAAAAAAACCGACATTTCATATGCACCAACCTAATATAATAGTTATACTTATTACTTATATTATTATCAGTATAACATGCATTATTACCCCTATTATGCAGTTATTATCGCTAGACCTATAATAATTATACTTATTACTCCTAATATTATCAATATGTCATGCATTATTACTCATATTATGCAGTTAATATCGCTAGAACTATAATAGTTATACTTATTACTTATATTATTATCAGTATAACATGCATTATTACCACTATTATGCAGTTATTATCGCTAGAACTACGATAATTATACTTATTACTCCCAATATTATCAATATAACATGCATTATTACCCATATTATGCAGTTATTATCGCTAGAACTACAATAATTATACTTATTTCTTTTATTATTATCAATATAACATGCACTATTACCGATATTATGCAGTTATTATCGCTACAACTATAATAAGTATACTTATTACTCCTAATTTTATCAATATGTCATGCATTATTACCCATATTATACAGTTATTATCGCTAGAACTATAAGAGTTATACTTATTTCGTATATTATTATCAGTATAACATGCATTATTACCCCTATTATGCAGTTATTATCGCTAGAACTACAATAATTGTACCTATTACTCCCAATATTATCAATATAACATGCATTATTACCCATATTATGCAGTTATTATCGCTAGAACTACAATAATTATACTTATTACTTTTATTATTATCAGTATAACATGCATTATTACCCCTATTATGCAGTCACTATCGCTAGAGCTATAATAATTATACTTATTACTCCTAATATTATCAATATGTCATGCATTATTACCCATATTATGCAGCTATTATCGCTAGAACTATAATAATTATACTTATTACTCCTAATATTATCAATATGTCATGCATTATTACCCATATTATGCAGCTATTATCGCTAGAACTATGATAGTTATACTTATTACTTATATTATTATCAGTATAACATGCATTATTACCCCTATTATGCAGTTATTATCGCTAGAACTACAATAATTATACATATTACTCCCAATGTTATCAATATAACATGCATTATTACCCATATTATGCAGTTATTATCGCTAGAACTAAAACAATTATACTTATTTCCTTTATTATTATCAATATAACGTGCATTAACACGCATATTATGCAGTTATTATCGCTAGAACTACAATAATTATACTTATTTCTTTTATTATTATCAATATAACATGCACTATTACCGATATTATGCAGTTATTATCGCTACAACTATAATAATTATACTTATTACTCCTAATTTTATCAATATGTCATACATTATTACCCATATTATACAGTTATTATCGCTAGAACTATAATAGTTATACTTATTACTTATATTATTATCAGTATAACATGCATTATTACCACTATTATGCAGTTATTATCGCTAGAACTACGATAATTATACTTATTACTCCCAATATTATCAATATAACATGCATTATTACCCATATTATGCAGTTATTATCGCTAGAACTACAATAATTATACTTATTTCTTTTATTATTATCAATATAACATGCACTATTACCGATATTATGCAGTTATTATCGCTACAACTATAATAAGTATACTTATTACTCCTAATTTTATCAATATGTCATGCATTATTACCCATATTATACAGTTATTATCGCTAGAACTATAAGAGTTATACTTATTTCGTATATTATTATCAGTATAACATGCATTATTACCCCTATTATGCAGTTATTATCGCTAGAACTACAATAATTGTACCTATTACTCCCAATATTATCAATATAACATGCATTATTACCCATATTATGCAGTTATTATCGCTAGAACTACAATAATTATACTTATTACTTTTATTATTATCAGTATAACATGCATTATTACCCCTATTATGCAGTCACTATCGCTAGAGCTATAATAATTATACTTATTACTCCTAATATTATCAATATGTCATGCATTATTACCCATATTATGCAGCTATTATCGCTAGAACTATAATAATTATACTTATTACTCCTAATATTATCAATATGTCATGCATTATTACCCATATTATGCAGCTATTATCGCTAGAACTATGATAGTTATACTTATTACTTATATTATTATCAGTATAACATGCATTATTACCCCTATTATGCAGTTATTATCGCTAGAACTACAATAATTATACATATTACTCCCAATGTTATCAATATAACATGCATTATTACCCATATTATGCAGTTATTATCGCTAGAACTAAAACAATTATACTTATTTCCTTTATTATTATCAATATAACGTGCATTAACACGCATATTATGCAGTTATTATCGCTAGAACTACAATAATTATACTTATTTCTTTTATTATTATCAATATAACATGCACTATTACCGATATTATGCAGTTATTATCGCTACAACTATAATAATTATACTTATTACTCCTAATTTTATCAATATGTCATACATTATTACCCATATTATACAGTTATTATCGCTAGAACTATAATAGTTATACTTATTACTTATATTATTATCAGTATAACATGCATTATTACCCCTATTATGCAGTTATTATCGCTAGACCTATAATAATTATACTTATTACTCCTAATATTATCAATATGTCATGCATTATTACTCATATTATGCAGTTAATATCGCTAGAACTATAATAGTTATACTTATTACTTATATTATTATCAGTATAACATGCACTATTACCCATATTATGCAGTTATTATCGCTAGAACTATAATAATTATACTTATTACTTTTATTACTATCAATATAACATGCATTATTACCCCTATTGTGCAGTTATTATCGCTAGAACTATAATAATTATACTTATTACTACTAATATTATCAATATGTCATGCACTATTACTCATATTATGCAGTTAATATCGCTAGAACTATAATAGTTATACTTAGTACTTATATTATTATCAGTATAACATGCACTATTACCCATATTAAGCAGTTATTATCGTCAGAACTATAATAAATATACTTATTACTTCCAATATTATCAATATAACATGCATTATTACCCATATTATGCAGTTATTATCGCTAGAACTATAATAATTATACTTATTACTACTAATATTATCAATATGTCATGCATTATTACTCATATTATGCAGTTAATATCGCTAGAACTATAATAGTTATACTTAGTACTTATATTATTATCAGTATAACATGCACTATTACCCATATTATGCAGTTATTATCGCTAGAACTATAATAATTATACTTATTACTACTAATATTATCAATATGTCATGCATTATTACTCATATTATGCAGTTAATATCGCTGGAACTATAATAGTTATACTTAGTACTTATATTATTATCAGTATAACATGCACTATTACCCATATTATGCAGTTATTATCGCTAGAACTATAATAATTATACTTATTACTTCTAATATTATCAATATGTCATGCATTATTACTCATATTATGCAGTTAATATCGCAAGAACTATAATAGTTATACTTAGTACTTATATTATTATCAGTATAACATGCACTATTACCCATATTATACTGTTATTATCGTCAGCACTATAATAAATATACTTATTACTTCCAATATTATCAATATAACATGCATTATTACCCATATTATGCAGTTATTATCGCTAGAACTACAATAATTATACATATTACTCCTAATATTATCAATATGTCATGCATTATTACCCATATTATGCCGTTATTTTTGCTAGAACTACAATAATTATACTTACTACTCCCAATGTTATTAATATAACATGCACTATTACCCATATTATGCAGTTATTATCGCTAGAACTACAATAATTATGCCTAATACTTTTATTATTATCAATATGTCATGCATTATTACCCATATTATGCAGTTAATATCGCTAGAACTATAATTGTTATACTTATTACTTATATTATTATCAGTATAACATGCATTATTACCCCTATTATGCAGTTATTATCGCTAGAACTACAATAATTATACTTATTACTCCCAATATTATCAATATAACATGCATTATTACCCATATTATGCAGTTATTATCGGTAGAACTACAATAATTATACTTATTGCTCCCAATGTTATCAATATAACATGCATTATTACCCATATTATGCAGTTATTATCGCTAGAACTAAAATAATTGTACTTATTTCTTTTATTATTATCAATATAACATGCACTATTACCCATATTATGCAGTTATTATTGCTCGAACTATAATAATTATACTTATTAGTTTTATTATTATCAATATAACGTGCACTATTACCGATATTATGCAGTTATTATCGCTAAAACTATAATAATTATACTTATTACTCCTAATTTTATCAATATGTCATGCATTATTACACATATTATACAGTTATTATCGCTAGAACTATAATAGTTATACTTATTACTTATATTATTATCAATATGTCATGCATTATTACTCATATTATGCAGTTAATATCGCTAGAACTATAATAGTTATACCTATTACTTATATTATTATCAGTATAACATGCACTATTACCCATATTATACTGTTATTATCGTCAGAACTATAATAAATATACTTATTACTTCCAATATTATCAATATAACATGCATTATTACCCATATTATGCAGTTATTATCGCTAGAACTATAATAATTATACTTATTACTCCTAATATTATCAATATGTCATGCATTATTACCCATATTATGCAGTTATTATCGCTAGAACTACGATAATTATACTTATTTCTTTTATTATTATCAATATGACATGCATTATTACCCCTATTTTGCAGTTATTATCGCTAGAACTATAATAATTATACTTATTACTCCTAATATTATCAATATGACATGCATTATTACCCCTATTTTGCAGTTATTATCGCTAGAACTATAATAATTATACTTATTACTCCTAATTTTATCAATATGTCATACATTATTACCCATATTATACAGTTATTATCGCTAGAACTATAATAAATTTACTTATTACTCCCAATATTATCAATATAACATGCATTATTACCCATAGTATGCAGTTATTATCGCTCGAACTATAATAATTATACTTATTACTTATATTATTATCAGTATAACATGAATTATTACTCCTATTATGCAGTTATTATCGCTAGAACTATAATAATTGTACTTATTACTTTTATTATTATCAGTATAACATGCATTATTACCCCTATTATGCAGTTATTATCGCTAGAACTACAATAATTATACATATTACTCCCAATGTTATCAATATAACATGCATTATTACCCATATTATGCAGTTATTATCGCTAGAACTATAATAATTATACTTATTACTACTAATATTATCAATATGTCATGCATTATTACTCATATTATGCAGTTAATATCGCTAGAACTATAATAGTTATACTTAGTACTTATATTATTATCAGTATAACATGCACTATTACCCATATTATGCAGTTATTATCGCTAGAACTATAATAATTATACTTATTACTACTAATATTATCAATATGTCATGCATTATTACTCATATTATGCAGTTAATATCGCTGGAACTATAATAGTTATACTTAGTACTTATATTATTATCAGTATAACATGCACTATTACCCATATTATGCAGTTATTATCGCTAGAACTATAATAATTATACTTATTACTTCTAATATTATCAATATGTCATGCATTATTACTCATATTATGCAGTTAATATCGCAAGAACTATAATAGTTATACTTAGTACTTATATTATTATCAGTATAACATGCACTATTACCCATATTATACTGTTATTATCGTCAGCACTATAATAAATATACTTATTACTTCCAATATTATCAATATAACATGCATTATTACCCATATTATGCAGTTATTATCGCTAGAACTACAATAATTATACATATTACTCCTAATATTATCAATATGTCATGCATTATTACCCATATTATGCCGTTATTTTTGCTAGAACTACAATAATTATACTTACTACTCCCAATGTTATTAATATAACATGCACTATTACCCATATTATGCAGTTATTATCGCTAGAACTACAATAATTATGCCTAATACTTTTATTATTATCAATATGTCATGCATTATTACCCATATTATGCAGTTAATATCGCTAGAACTATAATTGTTATACTTATTACTTATATTATTATCAGTATAACATGCATTATTACCCCTATTATGCAGTTATTATCGCTAGAACTACAATAATTATACTTATTACTCCCAATATTATCAATATAACATGCATTATTACCCATATTATGCAGTTATTATCGGTAGAACTACAATAATTATACTTATTGCTCCCAATGTTATCAATATAACATGCATTATTACCCATATTATGCAGTTATTATCGCTAGAACTAAAATAATTGTACTTATTTCTTTTATTATTATCAATATAACATGCACTATTACCCATATTATGCAGTTATTATTGCTCGAACTATAATAATTATACTTATTAGTTTTATTATTATCAATATAACGTGCACTATTACCGATATTATGCAGTTATTATCGCTAAAACTATAATAATTATACTTATTACTCCTAATTTTATCAATATGTCATGCATTATTACACATATTATACAGTTATTATCGCTAGAACTATAATAGTTATACTTATTACTTATATTATTATCAATATGTCATGCATTATTACTCATATTATGCAGTTAATATCGCTAGAACTATAATAGTTATACCTATTACTTATATTATTATCAGTATAACATGCACTATTACCCATATTATACTGTTATTATCGTCAGAACTATAATAAATATACTTATTACTTCCAATATTATCAATATAACATGCATTATTACCCATATTATGCAGTTATTATCGCTAGAACTATAATAATTATACTTATTACTCCTAATATTATCAATATGTCATGCATTATTACCCATATTATGCAGTTATTATCGCTAGAACTACGATAATTATACTTATTTCTTTTATTATTATCAATATGACATGCATTATTACCCCTATTTTGCAGTTATTATCGCTAGAACTATAATAATTATACTTATTACTCCTAATATTATCAATATGACATGCATTATTACCCCTATTTTGCAGTTATTATCGCTAGAACTATAATAATTATACTTATTACTCCTAATTTTATCAATATGTCATACATTATTACCCATATTATACAGTTATTATCGCTAGAACTATAATAAATTTACTTATTACTCCCAATATTATCAATATAACATGCATTATTACCCATAGTATGCAGTTATTATCGCTCGAACTATAATAATTATACTTATTACTTATATTATTATCAGTATAACATGAATTATTACTCCTATTATGCAGTTATTATCGCTAGAACTATAATAATTGTACTTATTACTTTTATTATTATCAGTATAACATGCATTATTACCCCTATTATGCAGTTATTATCGCTAGAACTACAATAATTATACATATTACTCCCAATGTTATCAATATAACATGCATTATTACCCATATTATGCAGTTATTATCGCTAGAACTAAAACAATTATACTTATTTCCTTTATTATTATCAATATAACGTGCATTAACACGCATATTATGCAGTTATTATCGCTAGAACTACAATAATTATACTTATTTCTTTTATTATTATCAATATAACATGCACTATTACCGATATTATGCAGTTATTATCGCTACAACTATAATAATTATACTTATTACTCCTAATTTTATCAATATGTCATACATTATTACCCATATTATACAGTTATTATCGCTAGAACTATAATAAATTTACTTATTACTCCCAATATTATCAATATAACATGCATTATTACCCATAGTATGCAGTTATTATCGCTCGAACTATAATAATTATACTTATTACTTATATTATTATCAGTATAACATGAATTATTACTCCTATTATGCAGTTATTATCGCTAGAACTATAATAATTGTACTTATTACTTTTATTATTATCAGTATAACATGCATTATTACCCCTATTATGCAGTTATTATCGCTAGAACTACAATAATTATACATATTACTCCCAATGTTATCAATATAACATGCATTATTACCCATATTATGCAGTTATTATCGCTAGAACTAAAACAATTATACTTATTTCCTTTATTATTATCAATATAACGTGCATTAACACGCATATTATGCAGTTATTATCGCTAGAACTACAATAATTATACTTATTTCTTTTATTATTATCAATATAACATGCACTATTACCGATATTATGCAGTTATTATCGCTACAACTATAATAATTATACTTATTACTCCTAATTTTATCAATATGTCATACATTATTACCCATATTATACAGTTATTATCGCTAGAACTATAATAGTTATACTTATTACTTATATTATTATCAGTATAACATGCATTATTACCCCTATTATGCAGTTATTATCGCTAGACCTATAATAATTATACTTATTACTCCTAATATTATCAATATGTCATGCATTATTACTCATATTATGCAGTTAATATCGCTAGAACTATAATAGTTATACTTATTACTTATATTATTATCAGTATAACATGCACTATTACCCATATTATGCAGTTATTATCGCTAGAACTATAATAATTATACTTATTACTTTTATTACTATCAATATAACATGCATTATTACCCCTATTGTGCAGTTATTATCGCTAGAACTATAATAATTATACTTATTACTACTAATATTATCAATATGTCATGCACTATTACTCATATTATGCAGTTAATATCGCTAGAACTATAATAGTTATACTTAGTACTTATATTATTATCAGTATAACATGCACTATTACCCATATTAAGCAGTTATTATCGTCAGAACTATAATAAATATACTTATTACTTCCAATATTATCAATATAACATGCATTATTACCCATATTATGCAGTTATTATCGCTAGAACTATAATAATTATACTTATTACTACTAATATTATCAATATGTCATGCATTATTACTCATATTATGCAGTTAATATCGCTAGAACTATAATAGTTATACTTAGTACTTATATTATTATCAGTATAACATGCACTATTACCCATATTATGCAGTTATTATCGCTAGAACTATAATAATTATACTTATTACTACTAATATTATCAATATGTCATGCATTATTACTCATATTATGCAGTTAATATCGCTGGAACTATAATAGTTATACTTAGTACTTATATTATTATCAGTATAACATGCACTATTACCCATATTATGCAGTTATTATCGCTAGAACTATAATAATTATACTTATTACTTCTAATATTATCAATATGTCATGCATTATTACTCATATTATGCAGTTAATATCGCAAGAACTATAATAGTTATACTTAGTACTTATATTATTATCAGTATAACATGCACTATTACCCATATTATACTGTTATTATCGTCAGCACTATAATAAATATACTTATTACTTCCAATATTATCAATATAACATGCATTATTACCCATATTATGCAGTTATTATCGCTAGAACTACAATAATTATACATATTACTCCTAATATTATCAATATGTCATGCATTATTACCCATATTATGCCGTTATTTTTGCTAGAACTACAATAATTATACTTACTACTCCCAATGTTATTAATATAACATGCACTATTACCCATATTATGCAGTTATTATCGCTAGAACTACAATAATTATGCCTAATACTTTTATTATTATCAATATGTCATGCATTATTACCCATATTATGCAGTTAATATCGCTAGAACTATAATTGTTATACTTATTACTTATATTATTATCAGTATAACATGCATTATTACCCCTATTATGCAGTTATTATCGCTAGAACTACAATAATTATACTTATTACTCCCAATATTATCAATATAACATGCATTATTACCCATATTATGCAGTTATTATCGGTAGAACTACAATAATTATACTTATTGCTCCCAATGTTATCAATATAACATGCATTATTACCCATATTATGCAGTTATTATCGCTAGAACTAAAATAATTGTACTTATTTCTTTTATTATTATCAATATAACATGCACTATTACCCATATTATGCAGTTATTATTGCTCGAACTAAAATAATTATACTTATTAGTTTTATTATTATCAATATAACGTGCACTATTACCGATATTATGCAGTTATTATCGCTAAAACTATAATAATTATACTTATTACTCCTAATTTTATCAATATGTCATGCATTATTACACATATTATACAGTTATTACCGCTAGAACTATAATAGTTATACTTATTACTTATATTATTATCAATATGTCATGCATTATTACTCATATTATGCAGTTAATATCGCTAGAACTATAATAGTTATACCTATTACTTATATTATTATCAGTATAACATGCACTATTACCCATATTATACTGTTATTATCGTCAGAACTATAATAAATATACTTATTACTTCCAATATTATCAATATAACATGCATTATTACCCATATTATGCAGTTATTATCGCTAGAACTATAATAATTATACTTATTACTCCTAATATTATCAATATGTCATGCATTATTACCCATATTATGCAGTTATTATCGCTAGAACTACGATAATTATACTTATTTCTTTTATTATTATCAATATGACATGCATTATTACCCCTATTTTGCAGTTATTATCGCTAGAACTATAATAATTATACTTATTACTCCTAATATTATCAATATGACATGCATTATTACCCCTATTTTGCAGTTATTATCGCTAGAACTATAATAATTATACTTATTACTCCTAATTTTATCAATATGTCATACATTATTACCCATATTATACAGTTATTATCGCTAGAACTATAATAAATATACTTATTACTCCCAATATTATCAATATAACATGCATTATTACCCATAGTATGCAGTTATTATCGCTCGAACTATAATAATTATACTTATTACTTATATTATTATCAGTATAACATGAATTATTACTCCTATTATGCAGTTATTATCGCTAGAACTATAATAATTGTACTTATTACTTTTATTATTATCAGTATAACATGCATTATTACCCCTATTATGCAGTTATTATCGCTAGAACTACAATAATTATACATATTACTCCCAATGTTATCAATATAACATGCATTATTACCCATATTATGCCGTTATTTTTGCTAGAACTACAATAATTATACTTACTACTCCCAATGTTATTAATATAACATGCACTATTACCCATATTATGCAGTTATTATCGCTAGAACTACAATAATTATGCCTAATACTTTTATTATTATCAATATGTCATGCATTATTACCCATATTATGCAGTTAATATCGCTAGAACTATAATTGTTATACTTATTACTTATATTATTATCAGTATAACATGCATTATTACCCCTATTATGCAGTTATTATCGCTAGAACTACAATAATTATACTTATTACTCCCAATATTATCAATATAACATGCATTATTACCCATATTATGCAGTTATTATCGGTAGAACTACAATAATTATACTTATTGCTCCCAATGTTATCAATATAACATGCATTATTACCCATATTATGCAGTTATTATCGCTAGAACTAAAATAATTGTACTTATTTCTTTTATTATTATCAATATAACAAGCACTATTACCCATATTATGCAGTTATTATTGCTCGAACTATAATAATTATACTTATTAGTTTTATTATTATCAATATAACGTGCACTATTACCGATATTATGCAGTTATTATCGCTAAAACTATAATAATTATACTTATTACTCCTAATTTTATCAATATGTCATGCATTATTACACATATTATACAGTTATTATCGCTAGAACTATAATAGTTATACTTATTACTTATATTATTATCAATATGTCATGCATTATTACTCATATTATGCAGTTAATATCGCTAGAACTATAATAGTTATACCTATTACTTATATTATTATCAGTATAACATGCACTATTACCCATATTATACTGTTATTATCGTCAGAACTATAATAAATATACTTATTACTTCCAATATTATCAATATAACATGCATTATTACCCATATTATGCAGTTATTATCGCTAGAACTATAATAATTATACTTATTACTCCTAATATTATCAATATGTCATGCATTATTACCCATATTATGCAGTTATTATCGCTAGAACTACGATAATTATACTTATTTCTTTTATTATTATCAATATGACATGCATTATTACCCCTATTTTGCAGTTATTATCGCTAGAACTATAATAATTATACTTATTACTCCTAATATTATCAATATGACATGCATTATTACCCCTATTTTGCAGTTATTATCGCTAGAACTATAATAATTATACTTATTACTCCTAATTTTATCAATATGTCATACATTATTACCCATATTATACAGTTATTATCGCTAGAACTATAATAAATATACTTATTACTCCCAATATTATCAATATAACATGCATTATTACCCATAGTATGCAGTTATTATCGCTCGAACTATAATAATTATACTTATTACTTATATTATTATCAGTATAACATGAATTATTACTCCTATTATGCAGTTATTATCGCTAGAACTATAATAATTGTACTTATTACTTTTATTATTATCAGTATAACATGCATTATTACCCCTATTATGCAGTTATTATCGCTAGAACTACAATAATTATACATATTACTCCCAATGTTATCAATATAACATGCATTATTACCCATATTATGCAGTTATTATCGCTAGAACTAAAACAATTATACTTATTTCCTTTATTATTATCAATATAACGTGCATTAACACGCATATTATGCAGTTATTATCGCTAGAACTACAATAATTATACTTATTTCTTTTATTATTATCAATATAACATGCACTATTACCGATATTATGCAGTTATTATCGCTACAACTATAATAATTATACTTATTACTCCTAATTTTATCAATATGTCATACATTATTACCAATATTATACAGTTATTATCGCTAGAACTATAATAGTTATACTTATTACTTATATTATTATCAGTATAACATGCATTATTACCCCTATTATGCAGTTATTATCGCTAGACCTATAATAATTATACTTATTACTCCTAATATTATCAATATGTCATGCATTATTACTCATATTATGCAGTTAATATCGCTAGAACTATAATAGTTATACTTATTACTTATATTATTATCAGTATAACATGCACTATTACCCATATTATGCAGTTATTATCGCTAGAACTATAATAATTATACTTATTACTTTTATTACTATCAATATAACATGCATTATTACCCCTATTGTGCAGTTATTATCGCTAGAACTATAATAATTATACTTATTACTACTAATATTATCAATATGTCATGCACTATTACTCATATTATGCAGTTAATATCGCTAGAACTATAATAGTTATACTTAGTACTTATATTATTATCAGTATAACATGCACTATTACCCATATTAAGCAGTTATTATCGTCAGAACTATAATAAATATACTTATTACTTCCAATATTATCAATATAACATGCATTATTACCCATATTATGCAGTTATTATCGCTAGAACTATAATAATTATACTTATTACTACTAATATTATCAATATGTCATGCATTATTACTCATATTATGCAGTTAATATCGCTAGAACTATAATAGTTATACTTAGTACTTATATTATTATCAGTATAACATGCACTATTACCCATATTATGCAGTTATTATCGCTAGAACTATAATAATTATACTTATTACTACTAATATTATCAATATGTCATGCATTATTACTCATATTATGCAGTTAATATCGCTGGAACTATAATAGTTATACTTAGTACTTATATTATTATCAGTATAACATGCACTATTACCCACATTATGCAGTTATTATCGCTAGAACTATAATAATTATACTTATTACTTCTAATATTATCAATATGTCATGCATTATTACTCATATTATGCAGTTAATATCGCAAGAACTATAATAGTTATACTTAGTACTTATATTATTATCAGTATAACATGCACTATTACCCATATTATACTGTTATTATCGTCAGCACTATAATAAATATACTTATTACTTCCAATATTATCAATATAACATGCATTATTACCCATATTATGCAGTTATTATCGCTAGAACTACAATAATTATACATATTACTCCTAATATTATCAATATGTCATGCATTATTACCCATATTATGCCGTTATTTTTGCTAGAACTACAATAATTATACTTACTACTCCCAATGTTATTAATATAACATGCACTATTACCCATATTATGCAGTTATTATCGCTAGAACTACAATAATTATGCCTAATACTTTTATTATTATCAATATGTCATGCATTATTACCCATATTATGCAGTTAATATCGCTAGAACTATAATTGTTATACTTATTACTTATATTATTATCAGTATAACATGCATTATTACCCCTATTATGCAGTTATTATCGCTAGAACTACAATAATTATACTTATTACTCCCAATATTATCAATATAACATGCATTATTACCCATATTATGCAGTTATTATCGGTAGAACTACAATAATTATACTTATTGCTCCCAATGTTATCAATATAACATGCATTATTACCCATATTATGCAGTTATTATCGCTAGAACTAAAATAATTGTACTTATTTCTTTTATTATTATCAATATAACATGCACTATTACCGATATTATGCAGTTATTATCGCTACAACTATAATAATTATACTTATTACTACTAATATTATCAATATGTCATGCACTATTACTCATATTATGCAGTTAATATCGCTAGAACTATAATAGTTATACTTAGTACTTATATTATTATCAGTATAACATGCACTATTACCCATATTAAGCAGTTATTATCGTCAGAACTATAATAAATATACTTATTACTTCCAATATTATCAATATAACATGCATTATTACCCATATTATGCAGTTATTATCGCTAGAACTATAATAATTATACTTATTACTACTAATATTATCAATATGTCATGCATTATTACTCATATGATGCAGTTAATATCGCTAGAACTATAATAGTTATACTTAGTACTTATATTATTATCAGTATAACATGCACTATTACCCATATTATGCAGTTATTATCGCTAGAACTATAATAATTATACTTATTACTACTAATATTATCAATATGTCATGCATTATTACTCATATTATGCAGTTAATATCGCTGGAACTATAATAGTTATACTTAGTACTTATATTATTATCAGTATAACATGCACTATTACCCATATTATGCAGTTATTATCGCTAGAACTATAATAATTATACTTATTACTTCTAATATTATCAATATGTCATGCATTATTACTCATATTATGCAGTTAATATCGCAAGAACTATAATAGTTATACTTAGTACTTATATTATTATCAGTATAACATGCACTATTACCCATATTATACTGTTATTATCGTCAGCACTATAATAAATATACTTATTACTTCCAATATTATCAATATAACATGCATTATTACCCATATTATGCAGTTATTATCGCTAGAACTACAATAATTATACATATTACTCCTAATATTATCAATATGTCATGCATTATTACCCATATTATGCCGTTATTTTTGCTAGAACTACAATAATTATACTTACTACTCCCAATGTTATTAATATAACATGCACTATTACCCATATTATGCAGTTATTATCGCTAGAACTACAATAATTATGCCTAATACTTTTATTATTATCAATATGTCATGCATTATTACCCATATTATGCAGTTAATATCGCTAGAACTATAATTGTTATACTTATTACTTATATTATTATCAGTATAACATGCATTATTACCCCTATTATGCAGTTATTATCGCTAGAACTACAATAATTATACTTATTACTCCCAATATTATCAATATAACATGCATTATTACCCATATTATGCAGTTATTATCGGTAGAACTACAATAATTATACTTATTGCTCCCAATGTTATCAATATAACATGCATTATTACCCATATTATGCAGTTATTATCGCTAGAACTAAAATAATTGTACTTATTTCTTTTATTATTATCAATATAACATGCACTATTACCCATATTATGCAGTTATTATTGCTCGAACTATAATAATTATACTTATTAGTTTTATTATTATCAATATAACGTGCACTATTACCGATATTATGCAGTTATTATCGCTAAAACTATAATAATTATACTTATTACTCCTAATTTTATCAATATGTCATGCATTATTACACATATTATACAGTTATTATCGCTAGAACTATAATAGTTATACTTATTACTTATATTATTATCAATATGTCATGCATTATTACTCATATTATGCAGTTAATATCGCTAGAACTATAATAGTTATACCTATTACTTATATTATTATCAGTATAACATGCACTATTACCCATATTATACTGTTATTATCGTCAGAACTATAATAAATATACTTATTACTTCCAATATTATCAATATAACATGCATTATTACCCATATTATGCAGTTATTATCGCTAGAACTATAATAATTATACTTATTACTCCTAATATTATCAATATGTCATGCATTATTACCCATATTATGCAGTTATTATCGCTAGAACTACGATAATTATACTTATTTCTTTTATTATTATCAATATGACATGCATTATTACCCCTATTTTGCAGTTATTATCGCTAGAACTATAATAATTATACTTATTACTCCTAATATTATCAATATGACATGCATTATTACCCCTATTTTGCAGTTATTATCGCTAGAACTATAATAATTATACTTATTACTCCTAATTTTATCAATATGTCATACATTATTACCCATATTATACAGTTATTATCGCTAGAACTATAATAAATATACTTATTACTCCCAATATTATCAATATAACATGCATTATTACCCATAGTATGCAGTTATTATCGCTCGAACTATAATAATTATACTTATTACTTATATTATTATCAGTATAACATGAATTATTACTCCTATTATGCAGTTATTATCGCTAGAACTATAATAATTGTACTTATTACTTTTATTATTATCAGTATAACATGCATTATTACCCCTATTATGCAGTTATTATCGCTAGAACTACAATAATTATACATATTACTCCCAATGTTATCAATATAACATGCATTATTACCCATATTATGCAGTTATTATCGCTAGAACTAAAACAATTATACTTATTTCCTTTATTATTATCAATATAACGTGCATTAACACGCATATTATGCAGTTATTATCGCTAGAACTACAATAATTATACTTATTTCTTTTATTATTATCAATATAACATGCACTATTACCGATATTATGCAGTTATTATCGCTACAACTATAATAATTATACTTATTACTCCTAATTTTATCAATATGTCATACATTATTACCCATATTATACAGTTATTATCGCTAGAACTATAATAGTTATACTTATTACTTATATTATTATCAGTATAACATGCATTATTACCCCTATTATGCAGTTATTATCGCTAGACCTATAATAATTATACTTATTACTCCTAATATTATCAATATGTCATGCATTATTACTCATATTATGCAGTTAATATCGCTAGAACTATAATAGTTATACTTATTACTTATATTATTATCAGTATAACATGCACTATTACCCATATTATGCAGTTATTATCGCTAGAACTATAATAATTATACTTATTACTTTTATTACTATCAATATAACATGCATTATTACCCCTATTGTGCAGTTATTATCGCTAGAACTATAATAATTATACTTATTACTACTAATATTATCAATATGTCATGCACTATTACTCATATTATGCAGTTAATATCGCTAGAACTATAATAGTTATACTTAGTACTTATATTATTATCAGTATAACATGCACTATTACCCATATTAAGCAGTTATTATCGTCAGAACTATAATAAATATACTTATTACTTCCAATATTATCAATATAACATGCATTATTACCCATATTATGCAGTTATTATCGCTAGAACTATAATAATTATACTTATTACTACTAATATTATCAATATGTCATGCATTATTACTCATATTATGCAGTTAATATCGCTAGAACTATAATAGTTATACTTAGTACTTATATTATTATCAGTATAACATGCACTATTACCCATATTATGCAGTTATTATCGCTAGAACTATAATAATTATACTTATTACTACTAATATTATCAATATGTCATGCATTATTACTCATATTATGCAGTTAATATCGCTGGAACTATAATAGTTATACTTAGTACTTATATTATTATCAGTATAACATGCACTATTACCCACATTATGCAGTTATTATCGCTAGAACTATAATAATTATACTTATTACTTCTAATATTATCAATATGTCATGCATTATTACTCATATTATGCAGTTAATATCGCAAGAACTATAATAGTTATACTTAGTACTTATATTATTATCAGTATAACATGCACTATTACCCATATTATACTGTTATTATCGTCAGCACTATAATAAATATACTTATTACTTCCAATATTATCAATATAACATGCATTATTACCCATATTATGCAGTTATTATCGCTAGAACTACAATAATTATACATATTACTCCTAATATTATCAATATGTCATGCATTATTACCCATATTATGCCGTTATTTTTGCTAGAACTACAATAATTATACTTACTACTCCCAATGTTATTAATATAACATGCACTATTACCCATATTATGCAGTTATTATCGCTAGAACTACAATAATTATGCCTAATACTTTTATTATTATCAATATGTCATGCATTATTACCCATATTATGCAGTTAATATCGCTAGAACTATAATTGTTATACTTATTACTTATATTATTATCAGTATAACATGCATTATTACCCCTATTATGCAGTTATTATCGCTAGAACTACAATAATTATACTTATTACTCCCAATATTATCAATATAACATGCATTATTACCCATATTATGCAGTTATTATCGGTAGAACTACAATAATTATACTTATTGCTCCCAATGTTATCAATATAACATGCATTATTACCCATATTATGCAGTTATTATCGCTAGAACTAAAATAATTGTACTTATTTCTTTTATTATTATCAATATAACATGCACTATTACCGATATTATGCAGTTATTATCGCTACAACTATAATAATTATACTTATTACTCCTAATTTTATCAATATGTCATACATTATTACCCATATTATACAGTTATTATCGCTAGAGCTATAATAGTTATACTTATTACTTATATTATTATCAGTATAACATGCATTATTACCCCTATTATGCAGTTATTATCGCTAGACCTATAATAATTATACTTATTACTCCTAATATTATCAATATGTCATGCATTATTACTCATATTATGCAGTTAATATCGCTAGAACTATAATAGTTATACTTATTACTTATATTATTATCAGTATAACATGCACTATTACCCATATTATGCAGTTATTATCGCTAGAACTATAATAATTATACTTATTACTTTTATTACTATCAATATAACATGCATTATTACCCCTATTGTGCAGTTATTATCGCTAGAACTATAATAATTATACTTATTACTACTAATATTATCAATATGTCATGCACTATTACTCATATTATGCAGTTAATATCGCTAGAACTATAATAGTTATACTTATTACTTATATTATTATCAGTATAACATGCACTATTACCCATATTATGCAGTTATTATCGCTAGAACTATAATAATTATACTTATTACTTTTATTACTATCAATATAACATGCATTATTACCCCTATTGTGCAGTTATTATCGCTAGAACTATAATAATTATACTTATTACTACTAATATTATCAATATGTCATGCACTATTACTCATATTATGCAGTTAATATCGCTAGAACTATAATAGTTATACTTAGTACTTATATTATTATCAGTATAACATGCACTATTACCCATATTAAGCAGTTATTATCGTCAGAACTATAATAAATATACTTATTACTTCCAATATTATCAATATAACATGCATTATTACCCATATTATGCAGTTATTATCGCTAGAACTATAATAATTATACTTATTACTACTAATATTATCAATATGTCATGCATTATTACTCATATGATGCAGTTAATATCGCTAGAACTATAATAGTTATACTTAGTACTTATATTATTATCAGTATAACATGCACTATTACCCATATTATGCAGTTATTATCGCTAGAACTATAATAATTATACTTATTACTACTAATATTATCAATATGTCATGCATTATTACTCATATTATGCAGTTAATATCGCTGGAACTATAATAGTTATACTTAGTACTTATATTATTATCAGTATAACATGCACTATTACCCATATTATGCAGTTATTATCGCTAGAACTATAATAATTATACTTATTACTTCTAATATTATCAATATGTCATGCATTATTACTCATATTATGCAGTTAATATCGCAAGAACTATAATAGTTATACTTAGTACTTATATTATTATCAGTATAACATGCACTATTACCCATATTATACTGTTATTATCGTCAGCACTATAATAAATATACTTATTACTTCCAATATTATCAATATAACATGCATTATTACCCATATTATGCAGTTATTATCGCTAGAACTACAATAATTATACATATTACTCCTAATATTATCAATATGTCATGCATTATTACCCATATTATGCCGTTATTTTTGCTAGAACTACAATAATTATACTTACTACTCCCAATGTTATTAATATAACATGCACTATTACCCATATTATGCAGTTATTATCGCTAGAACTACAATAATTATGCCTAATACTTTTATTATTATCAATATGTCATGCATTATTACCCATATTATGCAGTTAATATCGCTAGAACTATAATTGTTATACTTATTACTTATATTATTATCAGTATAACATGCATTATTACCCCTATTATGCAGTTATTATCGCTAGAACTACAATAATTATACTTATTACTCCCAATATTATCAATATAACATGCATTATTACCCATATTATGCAGTTATTATCGGTAGAACTACAATAATTATACTTATTGCTCCCAATGTTATCAATATAACATGCATTATTACCCATATTATGCAGTTATTATCGCTAGAACTAAAATAATTGTACTTATTTCTTTTATTATTATCAATATAACATGCACTATTACCCATATTATGCAGTTATTATTGCTCGAACTATAATAATTATACTTATTAGTTTTATTATTATCAATATAACGTGCACTATTACCGATATTATGCAGTTATTATCGCTAAAACTATAATAATTATACTTATTACTCCTAATTTTATCAATATGTCATGCATTATTACACATATTATACAGTTATTATCGCTAGAACTATAATAGTTATACTTATTACTTATATTATTATCAATATGTCATGCATTATTACTCATATTATGCAGTTAATATCGCTAGAACTATAATAGTTATACCTATTACTTATATTATTATCAGTATAACATGCACTATTACCCATATTATACTGTTATTATCGTCAGAACTATAATAAATATACTTATTACTTCCAATATTATCAATATAACATGCATTATTACCCATATTATGCAGTTATTATCGGTAGAACTACAATAATTATACTTATTGCTCCCAATGTTATCAATATAACATGCATTATTACCCATATTATGCAGTTATTATCGCTAGAACTAAAATAATTGTACTTATTTCTTTTATTATTATCAATATAACATGCACTATTACCGATATTATGCAGTTATTATCGCTACAACTATAATAATTATACTTATTACTCCTAATTTTATCAATATGTCATACATTATTACCCATATTATACAGTTATTATCGCTAGAGCTATAATAGTTATACTTATTACTTATATTATTATCAGTATAACATGCATTATTACCCCTATTATGCAGTTATTATCGCTAGACCTATAATAATTATACTTATTACTCCTAATATTATCAATATGTCATGCATTATTACTCATATTATGCAGTTAATATCGCTAGAACTATAATAGTTATACTTATTACTTATATTATTATCAGTATAACATGCACTATTACCCATATTATGCAGTTATTATCGCTAGAACTATAATAATTATACTTATTACTTTTATTACTATCAATATAACATGCATTATTACCCCTATTGTGCAGTTATTATCGCTAGAACTATAATAATTATACTTATTACTACTAATATTATCAATATGTCATGCACTATTACTCATATTATGCAGTTAATATCGCTAGAACTATAATAGTTATACTTAGTACTTATATTATTATCAGTATAACATGCACTATTACCCATATTAAGCAGTTATTATCGTCAGAACTATAATAAATATACTTATTACTTCCAATATTATCAATATAACATGCATTATTACCCATATTATGCAGTTATTATCGCTAGAACTATAATAATTATACTTATTACTACTAATATTATCAATATGTCATGCATTATTACTCATATGATGCAGTTAATATCGCTAGAACTATAATAGTTATACTTAGTACTTATATTATTATCAGTATAACATGCACTATTACCCATATTATGCAGTTATTATCGCTAGAACTATAATAATTATACTTATTACTACTAATATTATCAATATGTCATGCATTATTACTCATATTATGCAGTTAATATCGCTGGAACTATAATAGTTATACTTAGTACTTATATTATTATCAGTATAACATGCACTATTACCCATATTATGCAGTTATTATCGCTAGAACTATAATAATTATACTTATTACTTCTAATATTATCAATATGTCATGCATTATTACTCATATTATGCAGTTAATATCGCAAGAACTATAATAGTTATACTTAGTACTTATATTATTATCAGTATAACATGCACTATTACCCATATTATACTGTTATTATCGTCAGCACTATAATAAATATACTTATTACTTCCAATATTATCAATATAACATGCATTATTACCCATATTATGCAGTTATTATCGCTAGAACTACAATAATTATACATATTACTCCTAATATTATCAATATGTCATGCATTATTACCCATATTATGCCGTTATTTTTGCTAGAACTACAATAATTATACTTACTACTCCCAATGTTATTAATATAACATGCACTATTACCCATATTATGCAGTTATTATCGCTAGAACTACAATAATTATGCCTAATACTTTTATTATTATCAATATGTCATGCATTATTACCCATATTATGCAGTTAATATCGCTAGAACTATAATTGTTATACTTATTACTTATATTATTATCAGTATAACATGCATTATTACCCCTATTATGCAGTTATTATCGCTAGAACTACAATAATTATACTTATTACTCCCAATATTATCAATATAACATGCATTATTACCCATATTATGCAGTTATTATCGGTAGAACTACAATAATTATACTTATTGCTCCCAATGTTATCAATATAACATGCATTATTACCCATATTATGCAGTTATTATCGCTAGAACTAAAATAATTGTACTTATTTCTTTTATTATTATCAATATAACATGCACTATTACCCATATTATGCAGTTATTATTGCTCGAACTATAATAATTATACTTATTAGTTTTATTATTATCAATATAACGTGCACTATTACCGATATTATGCAGTTATTATCGCTAAAACTATAATAATTATACTTATTACTCCTAATTTTATCAATATGTCATGCATTATTACACATATTATACAGTTATTATCGCTAGAACTATAATAGTTATACTTATTACTTATATTATTATCAATATGTCATGCATTATTACTCATATTATGCAGTTAATATCGCTAGAACTATAATAGTTATACCTATTACTTATATTATTATCAGTATAACATGCACTATTACCCATATTATACTGTTATTATCGTCAGAACTATAATAAATATACTTATTACTTCCAATATTATCAATATAACATGCATTATTACCCATATTATGCAGTTATTATCGCTAGAACTATAATAATTTTACTTAATACTTTTATTATTATCAATATAACGTGCATTATTACTCCTATTATGCAGTTATTATCGCTAGAACTATAATAATTGTACTTATTACTTTTATTATTATCAGTATAACATGCATTATTACCCCTATTATGCAGTTATTATCG
Organism: Megachile leachella; assembly: GCA_963576845.1. Lineage (NCBI taxonomy): Eukaryota > Metazoa > Arthropoda > Insecta > Hymenoptera > Megachilidae > Megachile > Megachile leachella. The sequence goes on along the minus strand of CAUYWW010000265.1, from coordinate 187,793 downwards.
CTAGAACTACGATAATTATACTTATTACTCCCAATATTATCAATATAACATGCATTATTACCCATATTATGCAGTTATTATCGCTAGAACTACAATAATTATACTTATTACTCCCAATGTTATCAATATAACATGCATTATTACCCATATTATGCAGTTATTATCGCTAGAACTAAAACAATTATACTTATTCCCTTTATTATTATCAATATAACGTGCATTAACACCCATATTATGCAGTTATTATCGCTAGAACTACAATAATTATACTTATTTCTTTTATTATTATCAATATAACATGCACTATTACCGATATTATGTAGTTATTATCGCTACAACTATAATAATTATACTTATTACTCCTAATTTTATCAGTATGTCATACATTATTACCCATATTATACAGTTATTATCGCTAGAACTATAATAGTTATACTTATTACTTATATTATTATCAGTATGACATGCATTATTACCCCCATTATGCAGTTATTATCGCTAGACCTATAATAACTATACTTATTACTCCTAATATTATCAATATGTCATGCATTATTACTCATATTATGCAGTTAATATCGCTAGAACTATAATAGTTATACTTATTACTTATATTATTAACAGTATAACATGCACTATTACCCATATTATGCAGTTATTATCGCTCGAACTATAATAATTATACTTATTACTTTTATTACTATCAATATAACATGCATTATTACCCCTATTGTGCAGTTATTATCGCTAGAACTATATTAATTATACTTATTACTACTAATATTATCAATATGTCATGCATTATTACTCATATTATGCAGTTAATATCGCTAGAACTATAATAGTTATACTTATTTCTTTTATTATTATCAATATAACATGCACTATTACCGATATTATGTAGTTATTATCGCTACAACTATAATAATTATACTTATTACTCCTAATTTTATCAGTATGTCATACATTATTACCCATATTATACAGTTATTATCGCTAGAACTATAATAGTTATACTTATTACTTATATTATTATCAGTATGACATGCATTATTACCCCTATTATGCAGTTATTATCGCTAGACCTATAATAATTATACTTATTACTCCTAATATTATCAATATGTCATGCATTATTACTCATATTATGCAGTTAAAATCGCTAGAACTATAATAGTTATACTTATTACTTATATTATTAACAGTATAACATGCACTATTACCCATATTATGCAGTTAATATCGCCAGAACTATAATTGTTATACTTATTACTTATATTATTATCAGTATAACATGCATTATTACCCCTATTATGCAGTTATTATCGCTAGAACTACAATAATTATACTTAATACTCCCAATATTATCAATATAACATGCATTATTACCCATATTATGCAGTTATTATCGGTAGAACTACAATAATTATACTTATTGCTCCCAATGTTATCAATATAACATGCATTATTACCCATATTATGCAGTTATTATCGCTAGAACTAAAATAATTGTACTTATTTCTTTTATTATTATCAATATAACATGCACTATTACCCATATTATGCAGTTATTATTGCTCGAACTATAATAATTATACTTATTAGTTTTATTATTATCAATATAACGTGCACTATTACCGATATTATGCAGTTATTATCGCTAAAACTATAATAATTATACTTATTACTCCTAATTTTATCAATATGTCATGCATTATTACACATATTATACAGTTATTATCGCTAGAACTATAATAGTTATACTTATTACTTATATTATTATCAATATGTCATGCATTATTACTCATATTATGCAGTTAATATCGCTAGAACTATAATAGTTATACCTATTACTTATATTATTATCAGTATAACATGCACTATTACCCATATTATACTGTTATTATCGTCAGAACTATAATAAATATACTTATTACTTCCAATATTATCAATATAACATGCATTATTACCCATATTATGCAGTTATTATCGCTAGAACTATAATAATTTTACTTAATACTTTTATTATTATCAATATAACGTGCATTATTACTCCTATTATGCAGTTATTATCGCTAGAACTATAATAATTGTACTTATTACTTTTATTATTATCAGTATAACATGCATTATTACCCCTATTATGCAGTTATTATCGCTAGAACTACGATAATTATACTTATTACTCCCAATATTATCAATATAACATGCATTATTACCCATATTATGCAGTTATTATCGCTAGAACTACAATAATTATGCTTAATACTTTTATTATTATCAATATAACATGCACTATTACCCATATTATGCAGTTATTATCGCTCGAACTATAATAATTGTACTTATTACTTTTATTACTATCAATATAACATGCATTATTACCCCTATTGTGCAGTTATTATCGCTAGAACTATAATAATTATACTTATTACTACTAATATTATCAATATGTCATGCATTATTACTCATATTATGCAGTTAATATCGCTAGAACTATAATAGTTATACTTATTACTTATATTATTATCAGTATAACATGCACTATTACCCATATTGTGCAGTTATTATCGCTAGAACTACAATAATTATACTTATTGCTCCCAATGTTATCAATATAACATGCATTATTACCCATATTATGCAGTTATTATCGCTAGAACTAAAATAATTAAACTTATTTCTTTTATTATTATCAATATAACATGCACTATTACCCATATTAAGCAGTTACTATTGCTCGAACTATAATAATTATACTTATTACTCCTAATTTTATCAATATAACGTGCACTATTACCGATATTATGCAGTTATTATCGCTAGAACTATAATAATTATACTTATTACTCCCATTATTGTCAATATAACATGCATTATTACCCATATTATGCAGATATTATCGCTAGAACTACAATAATTACACTTATTACTCCCAATGTTATCAATATAACATGCATTATTACCCATTTTATGCAGTTATTATCGCTAGAACTAAAATAATTATACTTATTTCTTTTATTATTATCAATATAACATGCACTATTACCCATATTATGCAGTTATTATCGCTCGAACTATAATAATTATACTTATTACTTTTATTATTATGAATATAACGTGCACGATTACCGATATTATGCAGTTATTATCGCTACAACTATAATAATTATACTTATTACTCCTAATTTTATCAATATGTCATGCACTATTACCCATATTATACAGTTATTATCGCTAGAACTATAATAGTTACACTTATTACTTATATTATTATCAGTATAACATGCATTATTACCCCTATTATGCAGTTATTATCGCTAGAACTATAATAATTATACTCATTATTCCTAGTATTATCAATATGTCATGCATTATTACCCATATTATGCAGTTATTATCGCTAGAACTATAATAATTATACTTATTACTCCTAATATTATCAATATGTCATGCATTATTACCCATATTATGCAGTTAATATCGCTAGAACTATAATAATTATACTTATTACTACTAATATTATCAATATGTCATGCACTATTACTCATATTATGCAGTTAATATCGCTAGAACTATAATAGTTATACTTAGTACTTATATTATTATCAGTATAACATGCACTATTACCCATATTAAGCAGTTATTATCGTCAGAACTATAATAAATATACTTATTACTTCCAATATTATCAATATAACATGCATTATTACCCATATTATGCAGTTATTATCGCTAGAACTATAATAATTATACTTATTACTACTAATATTATCAATATGTCATGCATTATTACTCATATGATGCAGTTAATATCGCTAGAACTATAATAGTTATACTTAGTACTTATATTATTATCAGTATAACATGCACTATTACCCATATTATGCAGTTATTATCGCTAGAACTATAATAATTATACTTATTACTACTAATATTATCAATATGTCATGCATTATTACTCATATTATGCAGTTAATATCGCTGGAACTATAATAGTTATACTTAGTACTTATATTATTATCAGTATAACATGCACTATTACCCATATTATGCAGTTATTATCGCTAGAACTATAATAATTATACTTATTACTTCTAATATTATCAATATGTCATGCATTATTACTCATATTATGCAGTTAATATCGCAAGAACTATAATAGTTATACTTAGTACTTATATTATTATCAGTATAACATGCACTATTACCCATATTATACTGTTATTATCGTCAGCACTATAATAAATATACTTATTACTTCCAATATTATCAATATAACATGCATTATTACCCATATTATGCAGTTATTATCGCTAGAACTACAATAATTATACATATTACTCCTAATATTATCAATATGTCATGCATTATTACCCATATTATGCCGTTATTTTTGCTAGAACTACAATAATTATACTTACTACTCCCAATGTTATTAATATAACATGCACTATTACCCATATTATGCAGTTATTATCGCTAGAACTACAATAATTATGCCTAATACTTTTATTATTATCAATATGTCATGCATTATTACCCATATTATGCAGTTAATATCGCTAGAACTATAATTGTTATACTTATTACTTATATTATTATCAGTATAACATGCATTATTACCCCTATTATGCAGTTATTATCGCTAGAACTACAATAATTATACTTATTACTCCCAATATTATCAATATAACATGCATTATTACCCATATTATGCAGTTATTATCGGTAGAACTACAATAATTATACTTATTGCTCCCAATGTTATCAATATAACATGCATTATTACCCATATTATGCAGTTATTATCGCTAGAACTAAAATAATTGTACTTATTTCTTTTATTATTATCAATATAACATGCACTATTACCCATATTATGCAGTTATTATTGCTCGAACTATAATAATTATACTTATTAGTTTTATTATTATCAATATAACGTGCACTATTACCGATATTATGCAGTTATTATCGCTAAAACTATAATAATTATACTTATTACTCCTAATTTTATCAATATGTCATGCATTATTACACATATTATACAGTTATTATCGCTAGAACTATAATAGTTATACTTATTACTTATATTATTATCAATATGTCATGCATTATTACTCATATTATGCAGTTAATATCGCTAGAACTATAATAGTTATACCTATTACTTATATTATTATCAGTATAACATGCACTATTACCCATATTATACTGTTATTATCGTCAGAACTATAATAAATATACTTATTACTTCCAATATTATCAATATAACATGCATTATTACCCATATTATGCAGTTATTATCGCTAGAACTATAATAATTTTACTTAATACTTTTATTATTATCAATATAACGTGCATTATTACTCCTATTATGCAGTTATTATCGCTAGAACTATAATAATTGTACTTATTACTTTTATTATTATCAGTATAACATGCATTATTACCCCTATTATGCAGTTATTATCGCTAGAACTACGATAATTATACTTATTACTCCCAATATTATCAATATAACATGCATTATTACCCATATTATGCAGTTATTATCGCTAGAACTACAATAATTATACTTATTACTCCCAATGTTATCAATATAACATGCATTATTACCCATATTATGCAGTTATTATCGCTAGAACTAAAACAATTATACTTATTCCCTTTATTATTATCAATATAACGTGCATTAACACCCATATTATGCAGTTATTATCGCTAGAACTACAATAATTATACTTATTTCTTTTATTATTATCAATATAACATGCACTATTACCGATATTATGTAGTTATTATCGCTACAACTATAATAATTATACTTATTACTCCTAATTTTATCAGTATGTCATACATTATTACCCATATTATACAGTTATTATCGCTAGAACTATAATAGTTATACTTATTACTTATATTATTATCAGTATGACATGCATTATTACCCCCATTATGCAGTTATTATCGCTAGACCTATAATAACTATACTTATTACTCCTAATATTATCAATATGTCATGCATTATTACTCATATTATGCAGTTAATATCGCTAGAACTATAATAGTTATACTTATTACTTATATTATTAACAGTATAACATGCACTATTACCCATATTATGCAGTTATTATCGCTCGAACTATAATAATTATACTTATTACTTTTATTACTATCAATATAACATGCATTATTACCCCTATTGTGCAGTTATTATCGCTAGAACTATATTAATTATACTTATTACTACTAATATTATCAATATGTCATGCATTATTACTCATATTATGCAGTTAATATCGCTAGAACTATAATAGTTATACTTATTTCTTTTATTATTATCAATATAACATGCACTATTACCGATATTATGTAGTTATTATCGCTACAACTATAATAATTATACTTATTACTCCTAATTTTATCAGTATGTCATACATTATTACCCATATTATACAGTTATTATCGCTAGAACTATAATAGTTATACTTATTACTTATATTATTATCAGTATGACATGCATTATTACCCCTATTATGCAGTTATTATCGCTAGACCTATAATAATTATACTTATTACTCCTAATATTATCAATATGTCATGCATTATTACTCATATTATGCAGTTAATATCGCTAGAACTATAATAGTTATACTTATTACTTATATTATTAACAGTATAACATGCACTATTACCCATATTATGCAGTTAATATCGCCAGAACTATAATTGTTATACTTATTACTTATATTATTATCAGTATAACATGCATTATTACCCCTATTATGCAGTTATTATCGCTAGAACTACAATAATTATACTTAATACTCCCAATATTATCAATATAACATGCATTATTACCCATATTATGCAGTTATTATCGGTAGAACTACAATAATTATACTTATTGCTCCCAATGTTATCAATATAACATGCATTATTACCCATATTATGCAGTTATTATCGCTAGAACTAAAATAATTGTACTTATTTCTTTTATTATTATCAATATAACATGCACTATTACCCATATTATGCAGTTATTATTGCTCGAACTATAATAATTATACTTATTAGTTTTATTATTATCAATATAACGTGCACTATTACCGATATTATGCAGTTATTATCGCTAAAACTATAATAATTATACTTATTACTCCTAATTTTATCAATATGTCATGCATTATTACACATATTATACAGTTATTATCGCTAGAACTATAATAGTTATACTTATTACTTATATTATTATCAATATGTCATGCATTATTACTCATATTATGCAGTTAATATCGCTAGAACTATAATAGTTATACCTATTACTTATATTATTATCAGTATAACATGCACTATTACCCATATTATACTGTTATTATCGTCAGAACTATAATAAATATACTTATTACTTCCAATATTATCAATATAACATGCATTATTACCCATATTATGCAGTTATTATCGCTAGAACTATAATAATTTTACTTAATACTTTTATTATTATCAATATAACGTGCATTATTACTCCTATTATGCAGTTATTATCGCTAGAACTATAATAATTGTACTTATTACTTTTATTATTATCAGTATAACATGCATTATTACCCCTATTATGCAGTTATTATCGCTAGAACTACGATAATTATACTTATTACTCCCAATATTATCAATATAACATGCATTATTACCCATATTATGCAGTTATTATCGCTAGAACTACAATAATTATGCTTAATACTTTTATTATTATCAATATAACATGCACTATTACCCATATTATGCAGTTATTATCGCTCGAACTATAATAATTGTACTTATTACTTTTATTACTATCAATATAACATGCATTATTACCCCTATTGTGCAGTTATTATCGCTAGAACTATAATAATTATACTTATTACTACTAATATTATCAATATGTCATGCATTATTACTCATATTATGCAGTTAATATCGCTAGAACTATAATAGTTATACTTATTACTTATATTATTATCAGTATAACATGCACTATTACCCATATTGTGCAGTTATTATCGCTAGAACTACAATAATTATACTTATTGCTCCCAATGTTATCAATATAACATGCATTATTACCCATATTATGCAGTTATTATCGCTAGAACTAAAATAATTAAACTTATTTCTTTTATTATTATCAATATAACATGCACTATTACCCATATTAAGCAGTTACTATTGCTCGAACTATAATAATTATACTTATTACTCCTAATTTTATCAATATAACGTGCACTATTACCGATATTATGCAGTTATTATCGCTAGAACTATAATAATTATACTTATTACTCCCATTATTGTCAATATAACATGCATTATTACCCATATTATGCAGATATTATCGCTAGAACTACAATAATTACACTTATTACTCCCAATGTTATCAATATAACATGCATTATTACCCATTTTATGCAGTTATTATCGCTAGAACTAAAATAATTATACTTATTTCTTTTATTATTATCAATATAACATGCACTATTACCCATATTATGCAGTTATTATCGCTCGAACTATAATAATTATACTTATTACTTTTATTATTATGAATATAACGTGCACGATTACCGATATTATGCAGTTATTATCGCTACAACTATAATAATTATACTTATTACTCCTAATTTTATCAATATGTCATGCACTATTACCCATATTATACAGTTATTATCGCTAGAACTATAATAGTTACACTTATTACTTATATTATTATCAGTATAACATGCATTATTACCCCTATTATGCAGTTATTATCGCTAGAACTATAATAATTATACTCATTATTCCTAGTATTATCAATATGTCATGCATTATTACCCATATTATGCAGTTATTATCGCTAGAACTATAATAATTATACTTATTACTCCTAATATTATCAATATGTCATGCATTATTACCCATATTATGCAGTTAATATCGATAGAACTATAATAGTTATACTTATTACTTATATTATTATCAGTATAACATGCATTATTACCACTATTATGCAGTTATTATCGCTAGAACTACGATAATTATACTTATTACTCCCAATGTTATCAATATAACATGCATTATTACCCATATTATGCAGTTATTATCGCTAGAACTACAATAATTATACTTATTTCTTTTATTATTATCAATATAACATGCACTATTACCGATATTATGCAGTTATTATCGCTACAACTATAATAAGTATACTTATTACTCCTAATTTTATCAATATGTCATGCATTATTACCCATATTATACAGTTATTATCGCTAGAACTATAAGAGTTATACTTATTTCTTATATTATTATCAGTATAACATGCATTATTACCCCTATTATGCAGTTATTATCGCTAGAACTACAATAATTGTACCTATTACTCCCAATATTATCAATATAACATGCATTATTACCCATATTATGCAGTTATTATCGCTAGAACTACAATAATTATACTTATTACTTTTACTATTATCAGTATAACATGCATTATTACCCCTATTATGCAGTCACTATCGCTAGAGCTATAATAATTATACTTATTACTCCTAATATTATCAATATGTCATGCATTATTACCCATATTATGCAGCTATTATCGCTAGAACTATGATAGTTATACTTATTACTTATATTATTATCAGTATAACATGCATTATTACCCCTATTATGCAGTTATTATCGCTAGAACTATAATAATTATACTTATTACTCCCAATGTTATTAATATAACATGCATTATTACCCATATTATGCAGTTATTATCGCTAGAACTACAATAATTATGCCTAATACTTTTATTATTATCAATATGTCATGCATTATTACCCATATTCTGCAGTTAATATCGCTAGAACTATAATAGTTATACTTATTACTTATATTATTATCAGTATAACATGCATTATTACCCCTATTATGCAGTTATTATCGCTAGAACTACGATAATTATACTTATTACTCCCAATATTATCAATATAACATGCATTATTACCCATATTATGCAGTTATTATCACTAGAACTACAATAATTACACTTATTACTCCCAATGTTATCAATATAACATGCATTATTAACCATATTATGCAGTTATTATCGCTAGAACTAAAATAATTATACTTAATACTTTTATTATTATCGATATAACGTGCACTATTACCGATATTATGCAATTATTATCGCTACAACTATAATAATTATACTTATTACTCCTACTTTCACCAATATGTCATGTATTATTACCCATATTACACAGTTATTATCGCTAGAACTATAATAGTTATACTTATTACTCCTAATATTATCAATATGTCATGCATTATTACCCATATTATGCAGTTATTATCGCTAGAACTACGATAATTATACTTATTTCTTTTATTATTATCAATATGACATGCATTATTACCCCTATTTTGCAGTTATTATCGCTAGAACTATAATAATTATACTTATTACTCCTAATATTATCAATATGTCATGCATTATTACCCATATTATGCAGTTATTATCGCTACAGCTACAATAATTATACTTATTACTCCCAATATTATCAATATAACATGCATTATTGCGCATATTATGCAGTTATTATCGCTAGAACTAAAATAATTATACTTATTTCTTTTATTATTATCAATATAACATGCATTATTACCCATATTATGCAGTTATCATCGCTAGAACTACAATAATTATACTTATTTCTTTTATTATTATCAATATAACATGCACTATTGCCGATATTATGCAGTTATTATCGCTAAAACTATAATAATTATACTTATTACTCCTAATTTTATCAATATGTCATGCATTATTACCCATATTATTCAGTTATTATCGATAGAACTATAATAGTTATACTTATTACTTATATTATTATCAGCATAACATGCATTATTACCCCTATTATGCAATTACTATCGCTAGAGCTATAATAATTATACTTATTACTCCTAATATTATCAATATGTCATGCATTATTACCCATACTATGCAGTTATTTTTGCTAGAACTACAATAATTATACTTATTACTCCCAATGTTATTAATATAACATGCATTATTACCCATATTATGCAGTTATTATCGCTAGAACTACAATAATTATGCCTAATACTTTTATTATTATCAATATGTCATGCATTATTACCCATATTCTGCAGTTAATATCGCTAGAACTATAATAGTTATACTTATTACTTATATTATTATCAGTATAACATGCATTATTACCCCTATTATGCAGTTATTATCGCTAGAACTACGATAATTATACTTATTACTCCCAATATTATCAATATAACATGCATTATTACCCATATTATGCAGTTATTATCACTAGAACTACAATAATTACACTTATTACTCCCAATGTTATCAATATAACATGCATTATTAACCATATTATGCAGTTATTATCGCTAGAACTAAAATAATTATACTTAATACTTTTATTATTATCGATATAACGTGCACTATTACCGATATTATGCAATTATTATCGCTACAACTATAATAATTATACTTATTACTCCTACTTTCACCAATATGTCATGTATTATTACCCATATTACACAGTTATTATCGCTAGAACTATAATAGTTATACTTATTACTTATATTATTATCAGCATAACATGCATTATTACCCCTATTATGCAATTACTATCGCTAGAGCTATAATAATTATACTTATTACTCCTAATATTACCAATATGTCATGCATTATTACCCATATTATGCAGTTAATATCGCTAGAGCTATAATAATTATACTTATTACTCCCAATATTGTCAATATAACATGCATTATTACCCATATTATGCAGTTATTATCGCTAGAACTACAATAATTACACTTATTACTCCCAATGTTATCAATATAACATGCATTATTACCCATGTTATGCAGTTATTATCGCTAGAACTAAAATAATTATACTTATTTCTTTTATTATTATCAATATAACATGCACTATTACCCATATTATGCAGTTATTATCGCTGGAAAGATAATAATTATACTTATTACTTATATTATTATCAGTATAACATGCATTATTACCCCTATTATGCAGTTATTATCGCTAGAACTATAATAATTGTACTTATTACTCCTAATATTATCAATATGTCATGCATTATTACCCCTATTATGCAGTTATTTTCGCTAGAACTACGATAATTATACTTATTACTCCCAATATTGTCAATATAACATGCATTATTACCCATATTATGCAGTTATTATCGCTAGAATTACAATTATTATACTTATTTCTTTTATTATTATCAATATAACATGCACTATTACCCATATTATGCAGTTATTATCGCTCGAACTATAATAACTATACTTATTACTTTTATTATTATGAATATAACGTGCACTATTACCGATATTATGCAGCTATTATCGCTACAACTATAATAACTATACTTATTACTCCTAATTTTATCAATATGTCATGCACTATTACCCATATTATACAGTTATTATCGCTAGAACTATAATAGTTATACTTATTACTTATATTATTATCAGTATAACATGCATTATTACCCCTATTATGCAGTTACTATCGCTAGAACTATAATAATTATACTTATTATTCCTAATATTATCAATATGTCATGCATTATTACCCATATTATGCAGTTATTATCGCTAGAACTATAATAATTATACTTATTACTCCTAATATTATCAATATGTCATGCATTATTACCCATATTATGCAGTTAATATCGCTAGAACTATAATAGTTATACTTATTACTTATATTATTATCAGTATAACATGCATTATTACCCCTATTATGCAGTTATTATCGCTAGAACTACGATAATTATACTTATTACTCCCAATATTATCAATATAACATGCATTATTACCCATATTATGCAGTTATTATCACTAGAACTACAATAATTACACTTATTACTCCCAATGTTATCAATATAACATGCATTATTAACCATATTATGCAGTTATTATCGCTAGAACTAAAATAATTATACTTAATACTTTTATTATTATCGATATAACGTGCACTATTACCGATATTATGCAATTATTATCGCTACAACTATAATAATTATACTTATTACTCCTACTTTCACCAATATGTCATGTATTATTACCCATATTACACAGTTATTATCGCTAGAACTATAATAGTTATACTTATTACTTATATTATTATCAGCATAACATGCATTATTACCCCTATTATGCAATTACTATCGCTAGAGCTATAATAATTATACTTATTACTCCTAATATTACCAATATGTCATGCATTATTACCCATATTATGCAGTTAATATCGCTAGAGCTATAATAATTATACTTATTACTCCCAATATTGTCAATATAACATGCATTATTACCCATATTATGCAGTTATTATCGCTAGAACTACAATAATTACACTTATTACTCCCAATGTTATCAATATAACATGCATTATTACCCATGTTATGCAGTTATTATCGCCAGAACTAAAATAATTATACTTATTTCTTTTATTATTATCAATATAACATGCACTATTACCCATATTATGCAGTTATTATCGCTGGAAAGATAATAATAATACTTATTACTTATATTATTATCAGTATAACATGCATTATTACCCCTATTATGCAGTTATTATCGCTAGAACTATAATAATTGTACTTATTACTCCTAATATTATCAATATGTCATGCATTATTACCCCTATTATGCAGTTATTTTCGCTAGAACTACGATAATTATACTTATTACTCCCAATATTGTCAATATAACATGCATTATTACCCATATTATGCAGTTATTATCGCTAGAATTACAATAATTATACTTATTTCTTTTATTATTATCAATATAACATGCACTATTACCCATATTATGCAGTTATTATCGCTCGAACTATAATAACTATACTTATTACTTTTATTATTATGAATATAACGTGCACTATTACCGATATTATGCAGCTATTATCGCTACAACTATAATAACTATACTTATTACTCCTAATTTTATCAATATGTCATGCACTATTACCCATATTATACAGTTATTATCGCTAGAACTATAATAGTTATACTTATTACTTATATTATTATCAGTATAACATGCATTATTACCCCTATTATGCAGTTACTATCGCTAGAACTATAATAATTATACTTATTATTCCTAATATTATCAATATGTCATGCATTATTACCCATATTATGCAGTTATTATCGCTAGAACTATAATAATTATACTTATTACTCCTAATATTATCAATATGTCATGCATTATTACCCATATTATGCAGTTAATATCGCTAGAACTATAATAGTTATACTTATTACTTATATTATTTTCAGTATAACATGCATTATTACCACTATTATGCAGTTATTATCGCTAGAACTACGATAATTATACTTATTACTCCCAATATTATCAATATAACATTCATTATTACCCATATTATGCAGTTATTATCGCTAGAACGACAATAATTATACTTATTACTCCCAATGTTATCAATATAACATGCATTATTACCCATGTTATGCAGTTATTATCGCTAGAACTACAATAATTATACTTATTACTCCCAATATTATCAATATAACATGCATTATTACGCATATTATGCAGTTATTATCGCTAGAACTAAAACAATTATACTTATTTCTTTTATTATTATCAATATAACATGCATTAACACCCATATTATGCAGTTATTATCGCTGGAACTACAATAATTATACTTATTTCTTTTATTATTATCAATATAACATGCACTATTACCGATATTATGCAGTTATTATCGCTACAGCTATAATAAGTATACTTATTACTCCTAATTTTATCAATATGTCATGCATTATTACCCATATTATACAATTATTATCGTTAGAACTATAATAGTTATACTTATTACTTATATTATTATCATTATAACATGCATTATTACCCCTATTATGCAGTTATTATCGCTAGAACTACAATAATTATACTTATTACTTTTATTATTATCAGTATAACATGCATTATTACCCCTATTATGCAGTCACTATCGCTAGAGCTATAATAATTATACTTATTACTCCCAATATTGTCAATATAACATGCATTATGACCCATATTATGCAGTTATTATCGCTAGAACTACAATAATTATACCTATTACTCCCAATATTATAAATATAACATACATTATTACCCCTATGATGCAGTTATTATCGCTAGAACTATAATAATTATACTTATTACTCCTAATATTATCAATATGTCATGCATTATTACCCATATTATGCAGCTATTATCGCTAGAACTATGATAGTTATACTTATTACTTATATTATTATCAGTATAACATGCATTATTACCCCTATTATGCAGTTATTATCGCTAGAACTATAATAATTATACTTATTACTCCTAATGTTATCAATATAACATGCATTATTACCCATATTATGCAGTTATTATCGCTAGAACTAAAATAATTATACCTATTACTCCCAATATTATCAATATAAAATGCATTATTACCCATATTATGCAGTTATTATCGGTAGAACTACAATAATTATACTTATTACTTTTATTATTATCAGTATAGCATGCATTATTAACCCCATTATGCAGTTACTATCGCTAGAACTATAATAATTATACCTATTACTCCTAACATTATCAATATGTCATGCATTATTACCCATATTATGCAGTTAATATCGCTAGAACTATAATAGTTATACTTATTACTTATATTATTATCAGCATAACATGCATTATTACCCCTATTATGCAGTTATTATCGCTAGAACTACGATAATTATACTTATTACTCCCAATATTATCAATATAACATGCATTATTACCCATATTATGCAGTTATTTTTGCTAGAACTACAACAATTATGCTTAATACTTTTATTACTATCAATATAACATGCACTATTACCCATATTATACTGTTATTATCGTCAGAACTATAATAAATATTCTTATTACTTCCAATATTATCAATATAACATGCATTATTACCCATATTATGCAGTTATTATCGCTAGAACTACAATAATTATACTTATTACTCCTAATGTTATCAGTATAACATGCATTATTACCACTATTATGCAGTTATTATCGCTAGAACTACGATAATTATACTTATTACTCCCAATATTATCAATATAACATGCATTATTACCCATATTATGCAGTTATTATCGCTAGAACTAACATCATTATACTTATTTCTTTTATTATTATGAATATAACATGCACTATTACCCATATTATGCTGTTATTATCGCTGGAACTATAATAATTATACTTATTACTTATATTATTATCAGTATAACATGCATTATTACCCCTATTATGCAGTTATTATCGCTAGAACTACAATAATTATACTTATTACTTTTATTATTATCAGTATAACATGCATTATTACCCCTATTATGCAGTCACTATCGCTGGAGCTATAATAATTATACTTATTACTCCCAATATTGTCAATATAACATGCATTATTACCCATATTATGCAGTTATTATCGCTAGAACTACAATAATTATACCTATTACTCCCAAAATTATAAATATAACATGCATTATTACCCCTATTATGCAGTTATTATCGCTAGAACTATAATAATTATACTTATTACTCCTAATATTATCAATATGTCATGCATTATTACCCATATTATGCAGCTATTATCGCTAGAACTATAATAATTATACTTATTACTCCTAATATTATCAATATGTCATGCATTATTACCCATATTATGCAGCTATTATCGCTAGAACTATGATAGTTATACTTATTACTTATATTATTATCAGTATAACATGCATTATTACCCCTATTATGCAGTTATTATCGCTAGAACTATAATAATTATACTTATTACTCCCAATGTTATTAATATAACATGCATTATTACCCATATTATGCAGTTATTATCGCTAGAACTATAATAATTATACTTATTACTCCTAATATTATCAATATGTCATGCATTATTACCCATATTATGCAGTTATTATCGCCAGAACTACGATAATTATACTTATTTCTTTTATTATTATCAATATAACATGCATTATTACCCCTATTTTGCAGTTATTATCGCTAGAACTATAATAATTATACTTATTACTCCTAATATTATCAATATGTCATACATTATTACCCATATTATGCAGTTATTATCGCTACAGCTACAATAATTATACTTATTACTCCCAATATTATCAATATAACATGCATTATTGCGCATATTATGCAGTTTTTATCGCTAGAACTAAAATAATTATACTTATTTCTTTTATTATTATCAATATAACGTGCATTAACACCCATATTATGCAGTTATTATCGCTAGAACTACAATAATTATACTTATTTCTTTTATTATTATCAATATAACATGCACTATTACCGATAGTATGCAGTTATTATCGCTACAACTATAATAATTATACTTATTACTCCTAATTTTATCAATATGTCATACATTATTACCCATATTATACAGTTATTATCGCTAGAACTATAATAGTTATACTTATTACTTTTATTATTATCAATATAACGTGCACTATTACCGATATTATGCAGTTATTATCGCTACAACTATAATAATTATACTTATTACTCCTAATTTTATCAATATGTCATGCATTATTACCCATATTATACAGTTATTATCGCTAGAACTATAATAGTTATACTTATTACTTATATTATTATCAGTATAACATGCATTATTACCCATAT
Source organism: Megachile leachella (assembly GCA_963576845.1). Classification (NCBI taxonomy): domain Eukaryota; kingdom Metazoa; phylum Arthropoda; class Insecta; order Hymenoptera; family Megachilidae; genus Megachile; species Megachile leachella. Next base: position 169,964 of record CAUYWW010000265.1, on the reverse strand, counting down.
TATGCAGTTATTATCGCTAGAACTACAATAATTATACTTATTGCTCCCAATGTTATCAATATAACATGCATTATTACCCATATTATGCAGTTATTATCGCTAGAACTAAAATAATTATACTTATTTCTTTTATTATTATCAATATAACATGCACTATTACCCATATTAAGCAGTTATTATTGCTCGAACTATAATAATTATACTTATTACTTTCATTATTATCAATATAACGTGCACTATTACCGATATTATGCAGTTATTATCGCTAAATCTATAATAATTATACTTAGTACTCCTAATTTTATCAATACGTCATGCATTATTACCCATATTATACAGTTATTATCGCTAGAACTATAATAGTTATACATATTACTTATATTATTATCAGTATAACATGCATTATTACCCCTATTATGCAGTTATTATCGCTAGACCTATAATAATTATACTTATTACTCCTAATATTATCAATATGTCATGCATTATTACTCATATTATGCAGTTAATATCGCTAGAACTATAATAGTTATACTTATTACTTACATTATTATCAGTATAACACGCACTATTACCCATATTATGCAGTCATTATCGCTAGAACTATAATAATTATACTGAGTGATGCTCACTTGGACGCCGACCGCTTGGACGCGTCCCGATTGGACGGTCCCGATTCGACTCGTTCCAATTCGAAGCGGTGCCGATTGGACGCGTTCCAATTCTAAGCAGGGCTTATAGTACCTAACCTAACCAAATCTAACCTCTTCGAATTGGGACGCGTCCAATCGGCACCGCTTCGAATTGGAACGCGTCGAATTGGGACCGTCCAAACGGAACGCGTTCAATCGGTCGACGTCCAAGTGGGACACCCCCATTATACTTATTACTTCTAATATTATCAATATGTCATGCATTATTACTCATATTATGCAGTTAATATCGCTAGAACTATAATAGTTATACTTATTACTTATATTATTATCAGTATAACATGCATTATTACCCATATTATGCAGTTATTATCGCTAGAACTATAATAATTATACTTATTACTCCCAATATTATCAATATGTCATGCATTATTACCCATATTATACAGTTATTATCGCTAGAACTATAATAGTTATACTTATTACTTATATTATTATCAGTATAACATGCATTATTACCCCTATTATGCAGTTATTATCGCTAGACCTATAATAATTATACTTATTACTCCTAATATTATCAATATGTCATGCATTATTACCCATATTATGCAGTTATTATCGCTAGAACTATGACAGTTATACTTATTACATTTATTATTATCAGTGTAACATGCATTATTACCCCTATTATGCAGTTATTATCGCTAGAACTACAATAATTATACTTATTACTCCCAATATTATCAATATAACATGCATTATTACCCATATTATGCAGTTATTTTTGCTAGAACTACAATAATTATACTTATTACTCCCAATGTTATTAATATAACATGCATTATTACCCATATTATGCAGTTATTATCGCTAGAACTACAACAATTATGCTTAATACTTTTATTATTATCAATATAACATGCACTATTACCCATATTATGCAGTTATTATCGCTCGAACTATAGTAATTATACTTATTACTTTTATTACTATCCATATAACATGCATTATTACCCCTATTATGCAGTTATTATCGCTAGAACTATAATAATTATACTTATTACTCCTAATATTACCAATATGTCATGCATTATTACTCATATTATGCAGTTAATATCGCTAGAACTATAATAGTTATACCTATTACTTATATTATTATCAGTATAACATGCACTATTACCCATATTATACTGTTATTATCGTCAGAACTATAATAAATATACTTATTACTCCCAATATTATCAATATAATATGCATTATTACCCATATTATGCAGTTATTATCGCTAGAACTACAATAATTATGCCTAATACTTTTATTATTATCAATATGTCATGCATTATTACCCATATTCTGCAGTTAATATCGCTAGAACTATAATAGTTATACTTATTACTTATATTATTATCAGTATAACATGCATTATTACCCCTATTATGCAGTTATTATCGCTAGAACTACGATAATTATACTTATTACTCCCAATATTATCAATATAACATGCATTATTACCCATATTATGCAGTTATTATCACTAGAACTACAATAATTACACTTATTACTCCCAATGTTATCAATATAACATGCATTATTAACCATATTATGCAGTTATTATCGCTAGAACTAAAATAATTATACTTAATACTTTTATTATTATCGATATAACGTGCACTATTACCGATATTATGCAATTATTATCGCTACAACTATAATAATTATACTTATTACTCCTACTTTCACCAATATGTCATGTATTATTACCCATATTACACAGTTATTATCGCTAGAACTATAATAGTTATACTTATTACTTATATTATTATCAGTATAACATGCATTATTACCCCTATTATGCAATTACTATCGCTAGAGCTATAATAATTATACTTATTACTCCTAATATTACCAATATGTCATGCATTATTACCCATATTATGCAGTTAATATCGCTAGAGCTATAATAATTATACTTATTACTCCCAATATTGTCAATATAACATGCATTATTACCCATATTATGCAGTTATTATCGCTAGAACTACAATAATTACACTTATTACTCCCAATGTTATCAATATAACATGCATTATTACCCATGTTATGCAGTTATTATCGCCAGAACTAAAATAATTATACTTATTTCTTTTATTATTATCAATATAACATGCACTATTACCCATATTATGCAGTTATTATCGCTGGAAAGATAATAATTATACTTATTACTTATATTATTATCAGTATAACATGCATTATTACCCCTATTATGCAGTTATTATCGCTAGAACTATAATAATTGTACTTATTACTCCTAATATTATCAATATGTCATGCATTATTACCCCTATTATGCAGTTATTTTCGCTAGAACTACGATAATTATACTTATTACTCCCAATATTGTCAATATAACATGCATTATTACCCATATTATGCAGTTATTATCGCTAGAATTACAATAATTATACTTATTTCTTTTATTATTATCAATATAACATGCACTATTACCCATATTATGCAGTTATTATCGCTCGAACTATAATAACTATACTTATTACTTTTATTATTATGAATATAACGTGCACTATTACCGATATTATGCAGCTATTATCGCTACAACTATAATAACTATACTTATTACTCCTAATTTTATCAATATGTCATGCACTATTACCCATATTATACAGTTATTATCGCTAGAACTATAATAGTTATACTTATTACTTATATTATTATCAGTATAACATGCATTATTACCCCTATTATGCAGTTACTATCGCTAGAACTATAATAATTATACTTATTATTCCTAATATTATCAATATGTCATGCATTATTACCCATATTATGCAGTTATTATCGCTAGAACTATAATAATTATACTTATTACTCCTAATATTATCAATATGTCATGCATTATTACCCATATTATGCAGTTAATATCGCTAGAACTATAATAGTTATACTTATTACTTATATTATTTTCAGTATAACATGCATTATTACCACTATTATGCAGTTATTATCGCTAGAACTACGATAATTATACTTATGACTCCCAATATTATCAATATAACATTCATTATTACCCATATTATGCAGTTATTATCGCTAGAACGACAATAATTATACTTATTACTCCCAATGTTATCAATATAACATGCATTATTACCCATGTTATGCAGTTATTATCGCTAGAACTACAATAATTATACTTATTACTCCCAATATTATCAATATAACATGCATTATTACGCATATTATGCAGTTATTATCGCTAGAACTAAAACAATTATACTTATTTCTTTTATTATTATCAATATAACATGCATTAACACCCATATTATGCAGTTATTATCGCTGGAACTACAATAATTATACTTATTTCTTTTATTATTATCAATATAACATGCACTATTACCGATATTATGCAGTTATTATCGCTACAGCTATAATAAGTATACTTATTACTCCTAATTTTATCAATATGTCATGCATTATTACCCATATTATACAGTTATTATCGTTAGAACTATAATAGTTATACTTATTACTTATATTATTATCATTATAACATGCATTATTACCCCTATTATGCAGTTATTATCGCTAGAACTACAATAATTATACTTATTACTTTTATTATTATCAGTATAACATGCATTATTACCCCTATTATGCAGTCACTATCGCTAGAGCTATAATAATTATACTTATTACTCCCAATATTGTCAATATAACATGCATTATGACCCATATTATGCAGTTATTATCGCTAGAACTACAATAATTATACCTATTACTCCCAATATTATAAATATAACATACATTATTACCCCTATGATGCAGTTATTATCGCTAGAACTATAATAATTATACTTATTACTCCTAATATTATCAATATGTCATGCATTATTACCCATATTATGCAGCTATTATCGCTAGAACTATGATAGTTATACTTATTACTTATATTATTATCAGTATAACATGCATTATTACCCCTATTATGCAGTTATTATCGCTAGAACTATAATAATTATACTTATTACTCCTAATGTTATCAATATAACATGCATTATTACCCATATTATGCAGTTATTATCGCTAGAACTAAAATAATTATACTTATTTCTTTTATTATTATCAATATAACATGCACTATTACCCATATTATGCAGTTATTATCGCTGGAACTATAATAGTTATACTTATTACTTATATTATTATCAGTATAACATGCATTATTACCCCTATTATGCAGTTATTATCGCTAGAACTACAATAATTATACCTATTACTCCCAATATTATCAATATAAAATGCATTATTACCCATATTATGCAGTTATTATCGCTAGAACTACAATAATTATACTTATTACTTTTATTATTATCAGTATAGCATGCATTATTAACCCCATTATGCAGTTACTATCGCTAGAACTATAATAATTATACCTATTACTCCTAACATTATCAATATGTCATGCATTATTACCCATATTATGCAGTTAATATCGCTAGAACTATAATAGTTATACTTATTACTTATATTATTATCAGCATAACATGCATTATTACCCCTATTATGCAGTTATTATCGCTAGAACTACGATAATTATACTTATTACTCCCAATATTATCAATATAACATGCATTATTACCCATATTATGCAGTTATTTTTGCTAGAACTACAATAATTATACTTATTACTCCCAATGTTATTAATATAACATGCACTATTACCCATATTATGCAGTTATTATCGCTAGAACTACAACAATTATGCTTAATACTTTTATTATTATCAATATAACATGCACTATTACCCATATTATGCAGTTATTATCGCTCGAACTATAATAATTATACTTATTACTCCCAATGTTATTAATATAACATGCATTATTACCCATATTATGCAGTTATTATCGCTAGAACTATAATAATTATACTTATTACTCCTAATATTATCAATATGTCATGCATTATTACCCATATTATGCAGTTATTATCGCTAGAACTACGATAATTATACTTATTTCTTTTATTATTATCAATATAACATGCATTATTACCCCTATTTTGCAGTTATTATCGCTAGAACTATAATAATTATACTTATTACTCCTAATATTATCAATATGTCATACATTATTACCCATATTATGCAGTTATTATCGCTACAGCTACAATAATTATACTTATTACTCCCAATATTATCAATATAACATGCATTATTGCGCATATTATGCAGTTTTTATCGCTAGAACTAAAATAATTATACTTATTTCTTTTATTATTATCAATATAACGTGCATTAACACCCATATTATGCAGTTATTATCGCTAGAACTACAATAATTATACTTATTTCTTTTATTATTATCAATATAACATGCACTATTACCGATAGTATGCAGTTATTATCGCTACAACTATAATAATTATACTTATTACTCCTAATTTTATCAATATGTCATACATTATTACCCATATTATACAGTTATTATCGCTAGAACTATAATAGTTATACTTATTACTTTTATTATTATCAATATAACGTGCACTATTACCGATATTATGCAGTTATTATCGCTACAACTATAATAATTATACTTATTACTCCTAATTTTATCAATATGTCATGCATTATTACCCATATTATACAGTTATTATCGCTAGAACTATAATAGTTATACTTATTACTTATATTATTATCAGTATAACATGCATTATTACCCATATTATGCAGTTATTATCGCTAGAACTACAATAATTATACTTATTGCTCCCAATGTTATCAATATAACATGCATTATTACCCATATTATGCAGTTATTATCGCTAGAACTAAAATAATTATACTTATTTCTTTTATTATTATCAATATAACATGCACTATTACCCATATTAAGCAGTTATTATTGCTCGAACTATAATAATTATACTTATTACTTTCATTATTATCAATATAACGTGCACTATTACCGATATTATGCAGTTATTATCGCTAAATCTATAATAATTATACTTAGTACTCCTAATTTTATCAATACGTCATGCATTATTACCCATATTATACAGTTATTATCGCTAGAACTATAATAGTTATACATATTACTTATATTATTATCAGTATAACATGCATTATTACCCCTATTATGCAGTTATTATCGCTAGACCTATAATAATTATACTTATTACTCCTAATATTATCAATATGTCATGCATTATTACTCATATTATGCAGTTAATATCGCTAGAACTATAATAGTTATACTTATTACTTACATTATTATCAGTATAACACGCACTATTACCCATATTATGCAGTCATTATCGCTAGAACTATAATAATTATACTGAGTGATGCTCACTTGGACGCCGACCGCTTGGACGCGTCCCGATTGGACGGTCCCGATTCGACTCGTTCCAATTCGAAGCGGTGCCGATTGGACGCGTTCCAATTCTAAGCAGGGCTTATAGTACCTAACCTAACCAAATCTAACCTCTTCGAATTGGGACGCGTCCAATCGGCACCGCTTCGAATTGGAACGCGTCGAATTGGGACCGTCCAAACGGAACGCGTTCAATCGGTCGACGTCCAAGTGGGACACCCCCATTATACTTATTACTTCTAATATTATCAATATGTCATGCATTATTACTCATATTATGCAGTTAATATCGCTAGAACTATAATAGTTATACTTATTACTTATATTATTATCAGTATAACATGCATTATTACCCATATTATGCAGTTATTATCGCTAGAACTATAATAATTATACTTATTACTCCCAATATTATCAATATGTCATGCATTATTACCCATATTATACAGTTATTATCGCTAGAACTATAATAGTTATACTTATTACTTATATTATTATCAGTATAACATGCATTATTACCCCTATTATGCAGTTATTATCGCTAGACCTATAATAATTATACTTATTACTCCTAATATTATCAATATGTCATGCATTATTACCCATATTATGCAGTTATTATCGCTAGAACTATGACAGTTATACTTATTACATTTATTATTATCAGTGTAACATGCATTATTACCCCTATTATGCAGTTATTATCGCTAGAACTACAATAATTATACTTATTACTCCCAATATTATCAATATAACATGCATTATTACCCATATTATGCAGTTATTTTTGCTAGAACTACAATAATTATACTTATTACTCCCAATGTTATTAATATAACATGCATTATTACCCATATTATGCAGTTATTATCGCTAGAACTACAACAATTATGCTTAATACTTTTATTATTATCAATATAACATGCACTATTACCCATATTATGCAGTTATTATCGCTCGAACTATAGTAATTATACTTATTACTTTTATTACTATCCATATAACATGCATTATTACCCCTATTATGCAGTTATTATCGCTAGAACTATAATAATTATACTTATTACTCCTAATATTACCAATATGTCATGCATTATTACTCATATTATGCAGTTAATATCGCTAGAACTATAATAGTTATACCTATTACTTATATTATTATCAGTATAACATGCACTATTACCCATATTATACTGTTATTATCGTCAGAACTATAATAAATATACTTATTACTCCCAATATTATCAATATAATATGCATTATTACCCATATTATGCAGTTATTATCGCTAGAACTACAATAATTATGCCTAATACTTTTATTATTATCAATATGTCATGCATTATTACCCATATTCTGCAGTTAATATCGCTAGAACTATAATAGTTATACTTATTACTTATATTATTATCAGTATAACATGCATTATTACCCCTATTATGCAGTTATTATCGCTAGAACTACGATAATTATACTTATTACTCCCAATATTATCAATATAACATGCATTATTACCCATATTATGCAGTTATTATCACTAGAACTACAATAATTACACTTATTACTCCCAATGTTATCAATATAACATGCATTATTAACCATATTATGCAGTTATTATCGCTAGAACTAAAATAATTATACTTAATACTTTTATTATTATCGATATAACGTGCACTATTACCGATATTATGCAATTATTATCGCTACAACTATAATAATTATACTTATTACTCCTACTTTCACCAATATGTCATGTATTATTACCCATATTACACAGTTATTATCGCTAGAACTATAATAGTTATACTTATTACTTATATTATTATCAGTATAACATGCATTATTACCCCTATTATGCAATTTTACTATCGCTAGAGCTATAATAATTATACTTATTACTCCTAATATTACCAATATGTCATGCATTATTACCCATATTATGCAGTTAATATCGCTAGAGCTATAATAATTATACTTATTACTCCCAATATTGTCAATATAACATGCATTATTACCCATATTATGCAGTTATTATCGCTAGAACTACAATAATTACACTTATTACTCCCAATGTTATCAATATAACATGCATTATTACCCATGTTATGCAGTTATTATCGCCAGAACTAAAATAATTATACTTATTTCTTTTATTATTATCAATATAACATGCACTATTACCCATATTATGCAGTTATTATCGCTGGAAAGATAATAGTTATACTTATTACTTATATTATTATCAGTATAACATGCATTATTACCCCTATTATGCAGTTATTTCGCTAGAACTATAATAATTGTACTTATTACTCCTAATATTATCAATATGTCATGCATTATTACCCCTATTATGCAGTTATTTTCGCTAGAACTACGATAATTATACTTATTACTCCCAATATTGTCAATATAACATGCATTATTACCATATTATGCAGTTATTATCGCTAGAATTACAATAATTTATACTTATTTCTTTTATTATTATCAATATAACATGCACTATTACCCATATTATGCAGTATTATCGCTCGAACTATAATAACTATACTTATTACTTTTATTATTATGAATATAACGTGCACTATTACCGATATTATGCAGCTATTATCGCTACAACTATAATAACTATACTTATTACTCCTAATTTTATCAATATGTCATGCACTATTACCCATATTATACAGTTATTATCGCTAGAAACTATAATAGTTATACTTATTACTTATATTATTATCAGTATAACATGCATTATTACCCCTATTATGCAGTTACTATCGCTAGAACTATAATAATTATACTTATTATTCCTAATATTATCAATATGCATGCATTATTACCCATATTATGCAGTTATTATCGCTAGAACTATAATAATTATACTTATTACTCCTAATATTATCAATATGTCATGCATTATTACCCATATTATGCAGTTAATATCGCTAGAACTATAATAGTTATACTTATTACTTATATTATTTTCAGTAATAACATGCATTATTACCACTATTATGCAGTTATTATCGCTAGAACTACGATAATTATACTTATGACTCCCAATATTATCAATATAACATTCATTATTACCCATATTATGCAGTATTATCGCTAGAACGACAATAATTATACTTATTACTCCCAATGTTATCAATATAACATGCATTATTACCCATGTTATGCAGTTATTATCGCTAGAACTACAATAATTATACTTATTACTCCCAATATTATCAATATAACATGCATTATTACCCACCCATATTATGCAGTTATTATCGCTAGAACTAAAATAATTATACTTATTTCTTTTATTATTATCAATATAACATGCACTATTACCCATATTAAGCAGTTATTATTGCTCGAACTATAATAATTATACTTATTACTTTCATTATTATCAATATAACGTGCACTATTACCGATATTATGCAGTTATTATCGCTAAATCTATAATAATTATACTTAGTACTCCTAATTTTATCAATACGTCATGCATTATTACCCATATTATACAGTTATTATCGCTAGAACTATAATAGTTATACATATTACTTATATTATTATCAGTATAACATGCATTATTACCCCTATTATGCAGTTATTATCGCTAGACCTATAATAATTATACTTATTACTCCTAAATATTATCAATATGTCATGCATTATTACTCATATTATGCAGTTAATATCGCTAGAACTATAATAGTTATACTTATTACTTACATTATTATCAGTATAACACGCACTATTACCCATATTATGCAGTCATTATCGCTAGAACTATAATAATTATACTGAGTGATGCTCACTTGGACGCCGACCGCTTGGACGCGTCCCGATTGGACGGTCCCGATTCGACTCGTTCCAATTCGAAGCGGTGCCGATTGACGCGTTCCAATTCTAAGCAGGGCTTATAGTACCTAACCTAACCAAATCTAACCTCTTCGAATTGGGACGCGTCCAATCGGCACCGCTTCGAATTGGAACGCGTCGAATTGGGACCGTCCAAACGGAACGCGTTCAATCGGTCGACGTCCAAGTGGGACACCCCCATTATACTTATTACTTCTAATATTATCAATATGTCATGCATTATTACTCATATTATGCAGTTAATATCGCTAGAACTATAATAGTTATACTTATTACTTATATTATTATCAGTATAACATGCATTATTACCCATATTATGCAGTTATTATCGCTAGAACTATAATAATTATACTTATTACTCCCAAAATTATCAATATGTCATGCATTATTACCCATATTATACAGTTATTATCGCTAGAACTATAATAGTTATACTTATTACTTATATTATTATCAGTATAACATGCATTATTACCCCTATTATGCAGTTATTATCGCTAGACCTATAATAATTATACTTATTACTCCTAATATTATCATATGTCATGCATTATTACCCATATTATGCAGTTATTATCGCTAGAACTATGACAGTTATACTTATTACATTTATTATTATCAGTGTAACATGCATTATTACCCCTATTATGCAGTTATTATCGCTAGAACTACAATAATTATACTTATTACTCCCAATATTATCAATATAACATGCATTATTACCCATATTATGCAGTTATTTTTGCTAGAACTACAATAATTATACTTATTACTCCCAATGTTATTATATAACATGCATTATTACCCATATTATGCAGTTATTATCGCTAGAACTACAACAATTATGCTTAATACTTTTATTATTATCAATATAACATGCACTATTACCCATATTATGCAGTTATTATCGCTCGAACTATAGTAATTATACTTATTACTTTTATTACTATCCATATAACATGCATTATTACCCCTATTATGCAGTTATTTCGCTAGAACTATAATAATTATACTTATTCTCCTAATATTACCAATATGTCATGCATTATTACTCATATTATGCAGTTAATATCGCTAGAACTATAATAGTTATACCTATTACTTATATTATTATCAGTATAACATGCACTATTACCCATATTATACTGTTATTATCGTCAGAACTATAATAAATATACTTATTACTCCCAATATTATCAATATAATATGCATTATTACCCATATTATGCAGTTATTATCGCTAGAACTACAATAATTATGCCTAATACTTTTATTATTATCAATATGTCATGCATTATTACCCATATTCTGCAGTTAATATCGCTAGAACTATAATAGTTATACTTATTACTTATATTATTATCAGTATAACATGCATTATTACCCCTATTATGCAGTTATTATCGCTAGAACTACGATAATTATACTTATTACTCCCAATATTATCAATATAACATGCATTATTACCCATATTATGCAGTTATTATCACTAGAACTACAATAATTACACTTATTACTCCCAATGTTATCAATATAACATGCATTATTAACCATATTATGCAGTTATTATCGCTAGAACTAAAATAATTATACTTAATACTTTTATTATTATCGATATAACGTGCCACTATTACCGATATTATGCAATTATTATCGCTACAACTATAATAATTATACTTATTACTCCTACTTTCACCAATATGTCATGTATTATTACCCATATTACACAGTTATTATCGCTAGAACTATAATAGTTATACTTATTACTTATATTATTATCAGTATAACATGCATTATTACCCCTATTATGCAATTACTATCGCTAGAGCTATAATAATTATACTTATTACTCCTAATATTACCAATATGTCATGCATTATTACCCATATTATGCAGTTAATATCGCTAGAGCTATAATAATTATACTTATTACTCCCAATATTGTCAATATAACATGCATTATTACCCATATTATGCAGTTATTATCGCTAGAACTACAATAATTACACTTATTACTCCCAATGTTATCAATATAACATGCATTATTACCCATGTTATGCAGTTATTATCGCCAGAACTAAAATAATTATACTTATTTCTTTTATTATTATCAATATAACATGCACTATTACCATATTATGCAGTTATTATCGCTGGAAAGATAATAGTTATACTTATTACTTATATTATTATCAGTATAACATGCATTATTACCCCTATTATGCAGTTATTATCGCTAGAACTATAATAATTGTACTTATTACTCCTAATATTATCAATATGTCATGCATTATTACCCCTATTATGCAGTTATTTTCGCTAGAACTACGATAATTATACTTATTACTCCCAATATTGTCAATATACATGCATTATTACCCATATTATGCAGTTATTATCGCTAGAATTACAATAATTATACTTATTTTCTTTTATTATTATCAATATAACATGCACTATTACCCATATTATGCAGTTATTATCGCTCGAACTATAATAACTATACTTATTACTTTTATTATTATGAATATAACGTGCACTATTACCGATATTATGCAGCTATTATCGCTACAACTATAATAACTATACCTTATTACTCCTAATTTTATCAATATGTCATGCACTATTACCCATATTATACAGTTATTATCGCTAGAACTATAATAGTTATACTTATTACTTATATTATTATCAGTATAACATGCATTATTACCCCTATATGCAGTTACTATCGCTAGAACTATAATAATTATACTTATTATTCCTAATATTATCAATATGCCATGCATTATTACCCATATTATGCAGTTATTATCGCTAGAACTATAATAATTATACTTATTACTCCTAATATTATCAATATGTCATGCATTATTACCATATTATGCAGTTAATATCGCTAGAACTATAATAGTTATACTTATTACTTATATTATTTCAGTATAACATGCATTATTACCACTATTATGCAGTTATTATCGCTAGAACTACGATAATTATACTTATGACTCCCAATATTATCAATATAACATTCATTATTACCCATATTATGCAGTTATTATCGCTAGAACGACAATAATTATACTTATTACTCCCAATGTTATCAATATAACATGCATTATTACCCATGTTATGCAGTTATTATCGCTAGAACTACAATAATTATACTTATTACTCCCAATATTATCAATATAACATGCATTATTACCCATATTATGCAGTTATTATCGCTAGAACTAAAATAATTATACTTATTTCTTTTATTATTATCAATATAACATGCACTATTACCCATATTAAGCAGTTATTATTGCTCGAACTATAATAATTATACTTATTACTTTCATTATTATCAATATAACGTGCACTATTACCGATATTATGCAGTTATTATCGCTAAATCTATAATAATTATACTTAGTACTCCTAATTTTATCAATACGTCATGCATTATTACCCATATTATACAGTTATTATCGCTAGAACTATAATAGTTATACATATTACTTATATTATTATCAGTATAACATGCATTATTACCCCTATTATGCAGTTATTATCGCTAGACCTATAATAATTATACTTATTACTCCTAATATTATCAATATGTCATGCATTATTACTCATATTATGCAGTTAATATCGCTAGAACTATAATAGTTATACTTATTACTTACATTATTATCAGTATAACACGCACTATTACCCATATTATGCAGTCATTATCGCTAGAACTATAATAATTATACTGAGTGATGCTCACTTGGACGCCGACCGCTTGGACGCGTCCCGATTGGACGGTCCCGATTCGACTCGTTCCAATTCGAAGCGGTGCCGATTGGACGCGTTCCAATTCTAAGCAGGGCTTATAGTACCTAACCTAACCAAATCTAACCTCTTCGAATTGGGACGCGTCCAATCGGCACCGCTTCGAATTGGAACGCGTCGAATTGGGACCGTCCAAACGGAACGCGTTCAATCGGTCGACGTCCAAGTGGGACACCCCCATTATACTTATTACTTCTAATATTATCAATATGTCATGCATTATTACTCATATTATGCAGTTAATATCGCTAGAACTATAATAGTTATACTTATTACTTATATTATTATCAGTATAACATGCATTATTACCCATATTATGCAGTTATTATCGCTAGAACTATAATAATTATACTTATTACTCCCAATATTATCAATATGTCATGCATTATTACCCATATTATACAGTTATTATCGCTAGAACTATAATAGTTATACTTATTACTTATATTATTATCAGTATAACATGCATTATTACCCCTATTATGCAGTTATTATCGCTAGACCTATAATAATTATACTTATTACTCCTAATATTATCAATATGTCATGCATTATTACCCATATTATGCAGTTATTATCGCTAGAACTATGACAGTTATACTTATTACATTTATTATTATCAGTGTAACATGCATTATTACCCCTATTATGCAGTTATTATCGCTAGAACTACAATAATTATACTTATTACTCCCAATATTATCAATATAACATGCATTATTACCCATATTATGCAGTTATTTTTGCTAGAACTACAATAATTATACTTATTACTCCCAATGTTATTAATATAACATGCATTATTACCCATATTATGCAGTTATTATCGCTAGAACTACAACAATTATGCTTAATACTTTTATTATTATCAATATAACATGCACTATTACCCATATTATGCAGTTATTATCGCTCGAACTATAGTAATTATACTTATTACTTTTATTACTATCCATATAACATGCATTATTACCCCTATTATGCAGTTATTATCGCTAGAACTATAATAATTATACTTATTACTCCTAATATTACCAATATGTCATGCATTATTACTCATATTATGCAGTTAATATCGCTAGAACTATAATAGTTATACCTATTACTTATATTATTATCAGTATAACATGCACTATTACCCATATTATACTGTTATTATCGTCAGAACTATAATAAATATACTTATTACTCCCAATATTATCAATATAATATGCATTATTACCCATATTATGCAGTTATTATCGCTAGAACTACAATAATTATGCCTAATACTTTTATTATTATCAATATGTCATGCATTATTACCCATATTCTGCAGTTAATATCGCTAGAACTATAATAGTTATACTTATTACTTATATTATTATCAGTATAACATGCATTATTACCCCTATTATGCAGTTATTATCGCTAGAACTACGATAATTATACTTATTACTCCCAATATTATCAATATAACATGCATTATTACCCATATTATGCAGTTATTATCACTAGAACTACAATAATTACACTTATTACTCCCAATGTTATCAATATAACATGCATTATTAACCATATTATGCAGTTATTATCGCTAGAACTAAAATAATTATACTTAATACTTTTATTATTATCGATATAACGTGCACTATTACCGATATTATGCAATTATTATCGCTACAACTATAATAATTATACTTATTACTCCTACTTTCACCAATATGTCATGTATTATTACCCATATTACACAGTTATTATCGCTAGAACTATAATAGTTATACTTATTACTTATATTATTATCAGTATAACATGCATTATTACCCCTATTATGCAATTACTATCGCTAGAGCTATAATAATTATACTTATTACTCCTAATATTACCAATATGTCATGCATTATTACCCATATTATGCAGTTAATATCGCTAGAGCTATAATAATTATACTTATTACTCCCAATATTGTCAATATAACATGCATTATTACCCATATTATGCAGTTATTATCGCTAGAACTACAATAATTACACTTATTACTCCCAATGTTATCAATATAACATGCATTATTACCCATGTTATGCAGTTATTATCGCCAGAACTAAAATAATTATACTTATTTCTTTTATTATTATCAATATAACATGCACTATTACCCATATTATGCAGTTATTATCGCTGGAAAGATAATAGTTATACTTATTACTTATATTATTATCAGTATAACATGCATTATTACCCCTATTATGCAGTTATTATCGCTAGAACTATAATAATTGTACTTATTACTCCTAATATTATCAATATGTCATGCATTATTACCCCTATTATGCAGTTATTTTCGCTAGAACTACGATAATTATACTTATTACTCCCAATATTGTCAATATAACATGCATTATTACCCATATTATGCAGTTATTATCGCTAGAATTACAATAATTATACTTATTTCTTTTATTATTATCAATATAACATGCACTATTACCCATATTATGCAGTTATTATCGCTCGAACTATAATAACTATACTTATTACTTTTATTATTATGAATATAACGTGCACTATTACCGATATTATGCAGCTATTATCGCTACAACTATAATAACTATACTTATTACTCCTAATTTTATCAATATGTCATGCACTATTACCCATATTATACAGTTATTATCGCTAGAACTATAATAGTTATACTTATTACTTATATTATTATCAGTATAACATGCATTATTACCCCTATTATGCAGTTACTATCGCTAGAACTATAATAATTATACTTATTATTCCTAATATTATCAATATGCCATGCATTATTACCCATATTATGCAGTTATTATCGCTAGAACTATAATAATTATACTTATTACTCCTAATATTATCAATATGTCATGCATTATTACCCATATTATGCAGTTAATATCGCTAGAACTATAATAGTTATACTTATTACTTATATTATTTTCAGTATAACATGCATTATTACCACTATTATGCAGTTATTATCGCTAGAACTACGATAATTATACTTATGACTCCCAATATTATCAATATAACATTCATTATTACCCATATTATGCAGTTATTATCGCTAGAACGACAATAATTATACTTATTACTCCCAATGTTATCAATATAACATGCATTATTACCCATGTTATGCAGTTATTATCGCTAGAACTACAATAATTATACTTATTACTCCCAATATTATCAATATAACATGCATTATTACGCATATTATGCAGTTATTATCGCTAGAACTAAAACAATTATACTTATTTCTTTTATTATTATCAATATAACATGCATTAACACCCATATTATGCAGTTATTATCGCTGGAACTACAATAATTATACTTATTTCTTTTATTATTATCAATATAACATGCACTATTACCGATATTATGCAGTTATTATCGCTACAGCTATAATAAGTATACTTATTACTCCTAATTTTATCAATATGTCATGCATTATTACCCATATTATACAGTTATTATCGTTAGAACTATAATAGTTATACTTATTACTTATATTATTATCATTATAACATGCATTATTACCCCTATTATGCAGTTATTATCGCTAGAACTACAATAATTATACTTATTACTTTTATTATTATCAGTATAACATGCATTATTACCCCTATTATGCAGTCACTATCGCTAGAGCTATAATAATTATACTTATTACTCCCAATATTGTCAATATAACATGCATTATGACCCATATTATGCAGTTATTATCGCTAGAACTACAATAATTATACCTATTACTCCCAATATTATAAATATAACATACATTATTACCCCTATGATGCAGTTATTATCGCTAGAACTATAATAATTATACTTATTACTCCTAATATTATCAATATGTCATGCATTATTACCCATATTATGCAGCTATTATCGCTAGAACTATGATAGTTATACTTATTACTTATATTATTATCAGTATAACATGCATTATTACCCCTATTATGCAGTTATTATCGCTAGAACTATAATAATTATACTTATTACTCCTAATGTTATCAATATAACATGCATTATTACCCATATTATGCAGTTATTATCGCTAGAACTAAAATAATTATACTTATTTCTTTTATTATTATCAATATAACATGCACTATTACCCATATTATGCAGTTATTATCGCTGGAACTATAATAGTTATACTTATTACTTATATTATTATCAGTATAACATGCATTATTACCCCTATTATGCAGTTATTATCGCTAGAACTACAATAATTATACCTATTACTCCCAATATTATCAATATAAAATGCATTATTACCCATATTATGCAGTTATTATCGCTAGAACTACAATAATTATACTTATTACTTTTATTATTATCAGTATAGCATGCATTATTAACCCCATTATGCAGTTACTATCGCTAGAACTATAATAATTATACCTATTACTCCTAACATTATCAATATGTCATGCATTATTACCCATATTATGCAGTTAATATCGCTAGAACTATAATAGTTATACTTATTACTTATATTATTATCAGCATAACATGCATTATTACCCCTATTATGCAGTTATTATCGCTAGAACTACGATAATTATACTTATTACTCCCAATATTATCAATATAACATGCATTATTACCCATATTATGCAGTTATTTTTGCTAGAACTACAATAATTATACTTATTACTCCCAATGTTATTAATATAACATGCACTATTACCCATATTATGCAGTTATTATCGCTAGAACTACAACAATTATGCTTAATACTTTTATTATTATCAATATAACATGCACTATTACCCATATTATGCAGTTATTATCGCTCGAACTATAATAATTATACTTATTACTTTTATTACTATCAATATAACATGCATTATTACCCCTATTATGCAGTTATTATCGCTAGAACTACGATAATTATACTTATTACTCCCAATATTATCAATATAACATGCATTATTACCCATATTATGCAGTTATTTTTGCTAGAACTACAATAATTATACTTATTACTCCCAATGTTATTAATATAACATGCACTATTACCCATATTATGCAGTTATTATCGCTAGAACTACAACAATTATGCTTAATACTTTTATTATTATCAATATAACATGCACTATTACCCATATTATGCAGTTATTATCGCTCGAACTATAATAATTATACTTATTACTTTTATTACTATCAATATAACATGCATTATTACCCCTATTATGCAGTTATTATCGCTAGAACTACAATAATTATACTTATTACTCCCAATATTATCAATATAACATGCATTATTACCCATATTATGCAGTTATTTTTGCTAGAACTACAACAATTATGCTTAATACTTTTATTATTATCAATATAACATGCACTATTACCCATATTATACTGTTATTATCGTCAGAACTATAATAAATATTCTTATTACTTCCAATATTATCAATATAACATGCATTATTACCCATATTATGCAGTTATTATCGCTAGAACTACAATAATTATACTTATTACTCCTAATATTATCAGTATAACATGCATTATTACCACTATTATGCAGTTATTATCGCTAGAACTACGATAATTATACTTATTACTCCCAATATTATCAATATAACATGCATTATTACCCATATTATGCAGTTATTATCGCTAGAACTAACATCATTATACTTATTTCTTTTATTATTATGAATATAACATGCACTATTACCCATATTATGCTGTTATTATCGCTGGAACTATAATAATTATACTTATTACTTATATTATTATCAGTATAACATGCATTATTACCCCTATTATGCAGTTATTATCGCCAGAACTACAATAATTATACTTATTACTTTTATTATTATCAGTATAACATGCATTATTACCCCTATTATGCAGTCACTATCGCTGGAGCTATAATAATTATACTTATTACTCCCAATATTGTCAATATAACATGCATTATTACCCATATTATGCAGTTATTATCGCTAGAACTACAATAATTATACCTATTACTCCCAAAATTATAAATATAACATGCATTATTACCCCTATTATGCAGTTATTATCGCTAGAACTATAATAATTATACTTATTACTCCTAATATTATCAATATGTCATGCATTATTACCCATATTATGCAGCTATTATCGCTAGAACTATAATAATTATACTTATTACTCCTAATATTATCAATATGTCATGCATTATTACCCATATTATGCAGCTATTATCGCTAGAACTATGATAGTTATACATATTACTTATATTATTATCAGTATAACATGCATTATTACCCCTATTATGCAGTTATTATCGCTAGAACTATAATAATTATACTTATTACTCCCAATGTTATTAATATAACATGCATTATTACCCATATTATGCAGTTATTATCGCTAGAACTATAATAATAATACTTATTACTCCTAATATTATCAATATGTCATGCATTATTACCCATATTATGCAGTTATTATCGCTAGAACTACGATAATTATACTTATTTCTTTTATTATTATCAATATAACATGCATTATTACCCCTATTTTGCAGTTATTATCGCTAGAACTATAATAATTATACTTATTACTCCTAATATTATCAATATGTCATGCATTATTACCCATATTATGCAGTTATTATCGCTAGAACTATGACAGTTATACTTATTACATTTATTATTATCAGTGTAACATGCATTATTACCCCTATTATGCAGTTATTATCGCTAGAACTACAATAATTATACTTATTACTCCCAATATTATCAATATAACATGCATTATTACCCATATTATGCAGTTATTTTTGCTAGAACTACAATAATTATACTTATTACTCCCAATGTTATTAATATAACATGCATTATTACCCATATTATGCAGTTATTATCGCTAGAACTACAACAATTATGCTTAATACTTTTATTATTATCAATATAACATGCACTATTACCCATATTATGCAGTTATTATCGCTCGAACTATAGTAATTATACTTATTACTTTTATTACTATCCATATAACATGCATTATTACCCCTATTATGCAGTTATTATCGCTAGAACTATAATAATTATACTTATTACTCCTAATATTACCAATATGTCATGCATTATTACTCATATTATGCAGTTAATATCGCTAGAACTATAATAGTTATACCTATTACTTATATTATTATCAGTATAACATGCACTATTACCCATATTATACTGTTATTATCGTCAGAACTATAATAAATATACTTATTACTCCCAATATTATCAATATAATATGCAATATTACCCATATTATGCAGTTATTATCGCTCGAACTATAATAATTATACTTATTACTCCTAATATTATCAATATGTCATGCATTATTACCCCTATTATGCAGTTATTATCGCTAGAACTATGATAATTATACTTATTACTCCCAATATCATCAATATAACATGCATTATTACCCATATTATACAGTTATTATCGCTAGAACTATAATAGTTATACTTATTACTTATATTATTATCAGTATAGCATGCATTATTACCCCTATTATGCAGTTATTATCGCCAGAACTATAATAATTATACTTATTACTCCCAATGTTATCAATATAACATGCACTATTACCGATATTATGCAGTTATTATCGCTACAACTATAATAATTATACTTATTACTCCTAATTTTATCAATATGTCATACATTATTACCCATATTATACAGTTATTATCGCTAGAACTATAATAAATATACTTATTACTCCCAATATTATCAATATAACATGCATTATTACCCATAGTATGCAGTTATTATCGCTCGAACTATAATAATTATACTTATTACTTTTATTATTATCAGTATAACATGCATTATTACCCCTATTATGCAGTTATTATCGCTAGAACTACAATAATTATACATATTACTCCCAATGTTATCAATATAACATGCATTATTACCCATATTATGCAGTTATTATCGCTAGAACTAAAACAATTATACTTATTTCCTTTATTATTATCAATATAACGTGCATTAACACGCATATTATGCAGTTATTATCGCTAGAACTACAATAATTATACTTATTTCTTTTATTATTATCAATATAACATGCACTATTACCGATATTA
Source organism: Megachile leachella (assembly GCA_963576845.1). NCBI lineage: Eukaryota > Metazoa > Arthropoda > Insecta > Hymenoptera > Megachilidae > Megachile > Megachile leachella. The sequence goes on along the minus strand of CAUYWW010000265.1, from coordinate 147,075 downwards.
TGCAGTTATTATCGCTACAACTATAATAATTATACTTATTACTCCTAATTTTATCAATATGTCATACATTATTACCCATATTATACAGTTATTATCGCTAGAACTATAATAGTTATACTTATTACTTATATTATTATCAGTATAACATGCATTATTACCCCTATTATGCAGTTATTATCGCTAGACCTATAATAATTATACTTATTACTCCTAATATTATCAATATGTCATGCATTATTACTCATATTATGCAGTTAATATCGCTAGAACTATAATAGTTATACTTATTACTTATATTATTATCAGTATAACATGCACTATTACCCATATTATGCAGTTATTATCGCTCGAACTATAATAATTATACTTATTACTTTTATTACTATCAATATAACATGCATTATTACCCCTATTGTGCAGTTATTATCGCTAGAACTATAATAATTATACTTATTACTACTAATATTATCAATATGTCATGCACTATTACTCATATTATGCAGTTAATATCGCTAGAACTATAATAGTTATACTTAGTACTTATATTATTATCAGTATAACATGCACTATTACCCATATTAAGCAGTTATTATCGTCAGAACTATAATAAATATACTTATTACTTCCAATATTATCAATATAACATGCATTATTACCCATATTATGCAGTTATTATCGCTAGAACTATAATAATTATACTTATTACTACTAATATTATCAATATGTCATGCATTATTACTCATATTATGCAGTTAATATCGCTAGAACTATAATAGTTATACTTAGTACTTATATTATTATCAGTATAACATGCACTATTACCCATATTATGCAGTTATTATCGCTAGAACTATAATAATTATACTTATTACTTCTAATATTATCAATATGTCATGCATTATTACTCATATTATGCAGTTAATATCGCAAGAACTATAATAGTTATACTTAGTACTTATATTATTATCAGTATAACATGCACTATTACCCATATTATACTGTTATTATCGTCAGCACTATAATAAATATACTTATTACTTCCAATATTATCAATATAACATGCATTATTACCCATATTATGCAGTTATTATCGCTAGAACTACAATAATTATACATATTACTCCTAATATTATCAATATGTCATGCATTATTACCCATATTATGCCGTTATTTTTGCTAGAACTACAATAATTATACTTACTACTCCCAATGTTATTAATATAACATGCACTATTACCCATATTATGCAGTTATTATCGCTAGAACTACAATAATTATGCCTAATACTTTTATTATTATCAATATGTCATGCATTATTACCCATATTATGCAGTTAATATCGCTAGAACTATAATTGTTATACTTATTACTTATATTATTATCAGTATAACATGCATTATTACCCCTATTATGCAGTTATTATCGCTAGAACTACAATAATTATACTTATTACTCCCAATATTATCAATATAACATGCATTATTACCCATATTATGCAGTTATTATCGGTAGAACTACAATAATTATACTTATTGCTCCCAATGTTATCAATATAACATGCATTATTACCCATATTATGCAGTTATTATCGCTAGAACTAAAATAATTGTACTTATTTCTTTTATTATTATCAATATAACATGCACTATTACCCATATTATGCAGTTATTATTGCTCGAACTATAATAATTATGCTTATTAGTTTTATTATTATCAATATAACGTGCACTATTACCGATATTATGCAGTTATTATCGCTAAAACTATAATAATTATACTTATTACTCCTAATTTTATCAATATGTCATGCATTATTACACATATTATACAGTTATTATCGCTAGAACTATAATAGTTATACTTATTACTTATATTATTATCAATATGTCATGCATTATTACTCATATTATGCAGTTAATATCGCTAGAACTATAGAAGTTATACCTATTACTTATATTATTATCAGTATAACATGCACTATTACCCATATTATACTGTTATTATCGTCAGAACTATAATAAATATACTTATTACTTCCAATATTATCAATATAACATGCATTATTACCCATATTATGCAGTTATTATCGCTAGAACTATAATAATTTTACTTAATACTTTTATTATTATCAATATAACGTGCATTATTACTCCTATTATGCAGTTATTATCGCTAGAACTATAATAATTGTACTTATTACTTTTATTATTATCAGTATAACATGCATTATTACCCCTATTATGCAGTTATTATCGCTAGAACTACGATAATTATACTTATTACTCCCAAAATTATCAATATAACATGCATTATTACCCATATTATGCAGTTATTATCGCTAGAACTACAATAATTATACTTATTACTCCCAATGTTATCAATATAACATGCATTATTACCCATATTATGCAGTTATTATCGCTAGAACTAAAACAATTATACTTATTCCCTTTATTATTATCAATATAACGTGCATTAACACCCATATTATGCAGTTATTATCGCTAGAACTACAATAATTATACTTATTTCTTTTATTATTATCAATATAACATGCACTATTACCGATATTATGTAGTTATTATCGCTACAACTATAATAATTATACTTATTGCTCCTAATTTTATCAGTATGTCATACATTATTACCCATATTATACAGTTATTATCGCTAGAACTATAATAGTTATACTTATTACTTATATTATTATCAGTATGACATGCATTATTACCCCTATTATGCAGTTATTATCGCTAGACCTATAATAATTATACTTATTACTCCTAATATTATCAATATGTCATGCATTATTACTCATATTATGCAGTTATTATCGCCAGAACTATAATAGTTATACTGATTACTTATATTAGTATCAGTATGACATGCATTATTACCCCTATTATGCAGTTATTATCGCTAGACCTATAATAATTATACTTATTACTCCTAATATTATCAATATGTCATGCATTATTACTCATATTATGCAGTTAATATCGCTAGAACTATAATAGTTATACTTATTACTTATATTATTAACAGTATAACATGCACTATTACCCATATTATGCAGTTATTATCGCTAGACCTATAATAATTATACTTATTACTCCTAATATTATCAATATGTCATGCATTATTACTCATATTATGCAGTTAATATCGCTAGAACTATAATAGTTATACTTATTACTTATATTATTAACAGTATAACATGCACTATTACCCATATTATGCAGTTATTATCGCTCGAACTATAATAATTATACTTATTACTTTTATTACTATCAATATAACATGCATTATTACCCCTATTGTGCAGTTATTATCGCTAGAACTATAATAATTATACTTATTACTTCTAATATTATCAATATGTCATGCATTATTACCCCTATTATGCAGTTATTATCGCTAGAACTATAATAATTATACTTATTACTTCTAATATTATCAATATGTCATGCATTATTACTCATATTATGCAGTTAATATCGCTAGAACTATAATAGTTATACTTATTACTTATATTATTATCAGTATAACATGCACTATTACCCATATTATGCAGTTATTATCGCTAGAACTACGATAATTATACTTATTACTCCCAATATTATCAATATGTCATGCATTATTACTCATATTATGCAGTTATTATCGCCAGAACTATAATAGTTATACTGATTACTTATATTATTATCAGTATAACATGCACTATTACCCCTATTATGCAGTTATTATCGCTAGACCTATAATAATTATACTTATTACTCCTAATATTATCAATATGTCATGCATTATTACTCATATTATGCAGTTATTATCGCCAGAACTATAATAGTTATACTTATTACTTATATTATTATCAGTATAACATGCATTATTACCCCTATTATGCAGTTATTATCGCTAGAACTTTAATAATTATGCTTATTACTCCTCATATTATCAATATGTCATGCATTATTACTCATATTATGCAGTTAATATCGCTAGAACTATAATAGTTATACTTATTACTTATATTATTATCAGTACAACATGCATTATTACCCCTATTATGCAGTTATTTTTGCTAGAACTACAATAATTATACTTAATACTCCCAATGTTATTAATATAACATGCATTATTACCCATATTATGCAGTTATTATCGCTAGAAATACAATAATTATGCTTAATACTTTTATTATTATCAATATAACATGCACTATTACCCATATTATGCAGTTATTATCGCTCGAACTATAATAATTGTACTTATTACTTTTATTACTATCAATATAACATGCATTATTACCCCTATTGTGCAGTTATTATCGCTAGAACTATAATAATTATACTTATTACTCCTAATATTATCAATATGTCATGCATTATTACTCATATTATGCAGTTAATATCGCTAGAACTATAATAGTTATACTTATTACTTATATTATTATCAGTATAACATGCACTATTACCCATATTATGCAGTTATTATCGCTAGAACTACGATAATTATACTTATTACTCCCAATATTATCAATATAACATGCATTATTACCCATATTATGCAGTTATTATCGCTAGAACTACAATAATTATACTTATTACTCCCAAAGTTATCAATATAACATGCATTATTACCCATATTATGCAGTTATTATCGCTAGAACTAAAACAATTATACTTATTTCTTTTATTATTATCAATATAACGTGCATTAACACCCATATTATGCAGTTATTATCGCTAGAACTACAATAATTATACTTATTTCTTTTATTATTATCAATGTAACATGCACTATAACCGATATTATGCAGTTATTATCGCTAGAAATACAATAATTATACTTATTGCTCCCAATGTTATCAATATAACATGCATTATTACCCATATTATGCAGTTATTATCGCTAGAACTAAAATAATTAAACTTATTTCTTTTATTATTATCAATATAACATGCACTATTACCCATATTAAGCAGTTACTATTGCTCGAACTATAATAATTATACTTATTACTCCTAATTTTATCAATATAACGTGCACTATTACCGATATTATGCAGTTATTATCGCTAAAACTATAATAATTATACTTATTACTCCTAATTTTATCAATATGTCATGCATTATTACTCATATTATGCAGTTAATATCGCTAGAACTATAATAGTTAGACTTATTACTTATATTATTATCAGTATAACATGCACTATTACCCCTATTATGCAGTTATTATCGCTAGACCTATAATAATTATACTTATTACTCCTAATATTATCAATATGTCATGCATTATTACTCATATTATGCAGTTATTATCGCCAGAACTATAATAGTTATACTTATTACTTATATTAGTATCAGTATAACATGCATTATTACCCCTATTATGCAGTTATTATCGCTAGAACTTTAATAATTATGCTTATTACTCCTCATATTATCAATATGTCATGCATTATTACTCATATTATGCAGTTAATATCGCTAGAACTATAATAGTTATACTTATTACTTTTATTACTATCAATATAACATGCATTATTACCCCTATTGTGCAGTTATTATCGCTAGAACTATAATAATTATACTTATTACTACTAATATTATCAATATGTCATGCATTATTACTCATATTATGCAGTTTGTTCGAGTTCGCGCTTAGCGCGAGTGTCTGTCGCCAGCGCGCTTCGTAGGCGACATTCAGACCATGCTCGCGGGCATGCGCGTTACCAAAACAAAAACGATCGTTCGAACGCCCGTTGAATTCGATCGGTATAGTTCGATCCTAACCATCGCACTGCGCGGTTCGTGAATTTCCAAACCAATTTATTAACGAACAATTTTGCGTTTCGAAACCTCTTGTGTTAATACCAAATTATTCCAAAGACAATTTTGTGTTTTAAAGACTTTTTTGTGTTAAATTACTTTATTGATGTTTGTTAATTAGACAATAAATCCGACAATTCATTTTGAAGCCGTAATTTAGTGTTGTGTTTCTAATATTAAAATATCGAGTCTCCTCGGAGGCCTAATCCATTCAACAAGGAGTTCCAGCTCCCAATCTTCAAAATATCCAAAACATTTTTGGTACTTCGAGCCTGATAGGAATCGAGGAAGAAGATTCGGTAAGAAGCCGACGTAAAATCACAAATTCGATTCGTCAAAATGAATTCGATTGAAGAATTGCTTCAAAAACAATCTCAAGCGATGCGTTCAATAGAACGCGCGCTCACCAATTTTAAAAAATTGGGTCAAGCGAAAATGACCATCGTCACGACACAAAATCGCATGGCGATGCTCAAGGACACATTTTCGCAATGTAAAGATTTGGATGCGAAGATCGCAGCCGCGGCCGACCATAAAATGAAAACCACATTACCATATTTCATGGAGGATTGTTTCGCAACCTGTGAAGAAAATTATCAAGAAGCATTGGATTTCATGGCGGAGGTCTTATCAAAGGTTCCTCCTCCACCGGATCCAGCACCCACCAACGGAAACAATTCAAACGCTGTGACGTCACAACCAACGGTACACCTACCAAGGATTCACCTTCCAATCTTCGAAGGAGGGTTCGAACAATGGGAGAGCTATCGTGACCGCTTCACCTCTATGGTTATAAACAACGCATCTTTGTCCAACGTTGAGCGTCTACATTATTTGTATACATCGCTGAAGGGCGACGCGAGCCTAGCGGTGAGTCACTTGCCTGTAACAGAAAATAATTTTGAAGTCGCGTGGAAAATAATAACGTCGCGTTACGAAAACAAACGCCGGCTTATTTCGACCCATTTGTCAGTATTGTTTTCGTTACCAACCGTTTCGTCCGAAACTCCAATTGAACTGCGCGCGTTACGCGATAAAATAAACATGTCTTTGCAAATGCTCCGCAACCTTGACAGGCCAGTCGACGCTTGGAGCGACATAATCGTTTTCTTCGGCGTGCAAAAATTAGACCGCGCGACGCGAAAAGCATGGGAATTAAATCTGGGTGACACTACCGATTTTCCATCTTATCTTGAATTTGACGCGTTTCTCGAGAAAAGAATCCGAGCGTTGGAAGCGATTCCGGTTACTAAACGCGACAAACCAAGTGAGCCCGAGAAGATAAAACCTTTCCCGTCGAAATCGTTCCATACTCACGCGACAATAACTAGAAAAATTATATGTTCGATTTGTAAACAAACTCATTTGTTATACCAATGTTCTGAATTTTTAGGAAAAACACCATCCGAGCGCTATAAAATAATCAAACAGCAAAACCGCTGCGTAAACTGTTTTTCAGTTGGCCATTCAGCAGCACAATGTAAGAGCCCGCACTGTTGTAAGGAGTGTCATCAAAAGCACCATACTTTGTTGCATTTTCGAGTCCAGACTGAAACCGTTGCCCCACAGACTAGGACAACTCCTATCGATTCCGAAAACCAAGTAGAAATTATTTCAAACGTCGCTTCCAATTCCCAAATTAAAATTAATGTTCTCCTGTCAACAGCGCGAGTTCGGGTGCACTCACATCAAGGCCGTTGCGTCATTGCGAGAGCGCTTCTCGATCAAGGATCAGCAGCAACTCTTATATCCGAAAATTTGGCGCAGCTGCTTCGACTAGAAAAGACGAAACAACACACGCGAGTTAGCGGCATCGGCGAGACACAAACACTTGCACGTCATGTAGCTTCAATTATAATAACACCAGCGGATAATAGTGAGCCTGCATACTCGACGACCGCAATAATAATGCAAAAAATGACCAGGTATGTACCATCATGCCAACAAACCGAAATAAAATGGCCTCACCTTTCAGGGTTAAATCTTGCCGACAAGGGTCCCATGAGTTCCGATCCAATTGATATCATCATCGGAGCAGATCTATATGGACAGTTGCTCCTCCAAGGGCTAGTAAGGGGCTCAACGTGTGCACCTACCGCCCAACAAACTACATTGGGTTGGATATTGTCCGGTCCCGTGCAAACTGCCTCCAGTCTCGATCCTGTTAACATCCTTCATATTTCAATCCTAGAAAACCTCGATCAAACTCTCCGAAAATTTTGGGAAATCGAGGACCTTCCTATTCCAACGATGTTGACACCTGATGATCAGAAATGTGAAAAATATTTTAACGAAACCCATTCGAGAACATCTGACGGTCGTTACGTTGTTCGACTACCGTTCAAAACCGACCGACCAATTCCACTGGGGGATTCACGACTTGGAGCCTTAAAAAGTTTGTATCGGTTAGAGAATCGGTTAAGTAAAAACCCCGTAACTCAAAGGGAATACCGGGAGTTTCTCTCCGAATATGCTTCCCTCGACCATATGAGGAAGGTCGATTCGTTTCATACCCAATCTTCTCATCAGGTCTATTATATACCCCATCACTCGGTTGTCCGCCAAACCAGTACGACGACGCACCTTCGCGTTGTCTTCAATGCCTCAAGTCGCACTTCAAACGGCCAATCATTAAATGACCATTTATATAGTGGACCAAAATTGCAGCAAGATATCACTGCGATATTGGTTCGCTGGCGCCAATTCCAGTTTGTTTATTCTGCCGACATCGAGAAAATGTATCGGCAGATCCGTGTACATCCCCAAGATGCCGATTTTCAACGGATTCTTTGGCGCGATTCTCAATTCGACAAGATACAAGAATACCAACTTCGTACTGTCACATATGGGACAACTCCAGCACCGTATCTTGCTCTTCGCGTCTTGAGACAACTAGCCAAGGATGAAAGTTCCGCATATCCTGATGCTCTTCATGTTTTAGACAACCAAACATATGTCGACGATTTCCTTTTTGGTAGTGACAGTATTACTTCACTGCGCCGAATACGAAACCAAACAATCCAATTACTCCGAAAAGGAGGGTTTTCGCTTCGCAAATGGGCGAGCAACGACCGTCGATTATTGTCAGACATTGACGAATCAAATCATGGTTTAGCCGTGAACAAATCGCTTCTCACCCATGGAAATATTTCAATTCTTGGCCTCATGTGGAATCCAGTCACGGACCAATTCCAATTCCAAGTAGCGATGCCACGGTGTCACGGTTTCACCAAACGCGAGATTGTGTCCTCAATCGCTAAGTTATTTGACCCAATGGGATGGGTTGCTCCCTTTCTCATATCAGCTAAAATCCTGATCCAACAACTGTGGTCCATCAAATGCGATTGGGACGACGTTGTACCACCAGAATATATTAATGAATGGCGCACTTTTTGTTCTCAATTCTGTGAGTTCCACGAATTAACCATTCCTCGGAAAATTTCGCCAAATATCTTCACCACTCAAACTATTCATGGTTTCTCAGATGCGTCTACACAAGCCTATGCGGCGGTTGTCTATCTTCGAAATGTTCTCGAAAATAGTACAGTGCGTACTGCCTTGCTTATGGCCAAGACTCGGGTCGCCCCAGTGAAAACGGTCAGCGTTCCGCGCTTAGAATTGTGCGCAGCCCTACTTCTCGCGCGCTTGATAAAATTTATCAAAACTTCCTTAGCCGACCGGCAGCTGGATTGTCACTGTTGGACGGATTCAAGTATAACACTGACGTGGGTGAGCCAGTCACCGTCACGTTGGAAGACCTTTGTAGCAAACCGTGTGGCAAAAATACAAAGCCTCCTACCTAAGGCAAATTGGCATTACGTTCCAACATGTGACAATCCAGCCGACTGTGCTTCCCGGGGAATTTCGTTGAGAGAATTAAAATCTCACCGATTATGGTGGCTTGGACCTCAATGGCTTCTTAAGGATCCCATAGAATCGCCGCATTCAAACTCTGAGGCGCCCTTGAACTCATCACTAGAAGAAAAGGTTAAAACCGTTAAAATTTTTGTCGCTAATACAGCTCCCTGGGAATTAGAAAATCGATATTCTTCCTGGCCGAAATTACTCAGAGTAACCGCGTATATTAGGCGCTTTTTTGAAAATCTCCGCAAGCAAAGAAAACCAAGGGATTCACTTACCGAACAAACTCAAACAGCCAAAGCACCTTCGCTCACGTTGCATCCCGATGAGATTCACCGTTCTAAAATATTTTGGTTGCGACGAATACAACGTGAGGTCTTTCCAAACGATATAAAAGCATTAAGTGATGGTCGAGCGGTTTCAACATCGAGTCCTTTGAAATCCTTAAATCCATTCCTTGACTCCGATGGGTTAATTCGTGCAAGAGGCCGACTCGCAAACGCCCAGTTAACTGAAATCGCCAAAACACCAATTATTTTAAAATCCCATCCTCTCGTCACATTATTGATTCAGAATACCCATTGTAACCTTTTACACGCCGGTTTGCAACTCACCCTCGCTCACCTCCGGAACCAGTATTGGCTCATACGAGCAAGAACGACTATAAGAGCGATCCTTTATCGGTGTGTAGCGTGCACACGTGAAAGGGCTTCCATACCACAAGAGCTCATGGGAGACTTGCCTGCATCTCGCGTCGAAAGGGTAGAGCGCCCTTTTATCAAAACCGGCGTCGACTATGCAGGCCCAATTCAAGTACGAACAACACCGGGCCGTGGGCACAAATCTAAAAAGGCGTATATTGCAATTTTTGTTTGTTTAACGACGAAAGCTGTGCATATTGAACTCGTAAGTGATTATAGTTCAGCAGCCTTCCTAGCAGCTTACCACAGATTTGTATCTCGCCGGGGTCTCCCAACCGCGATGTATTCGGACAACGGTACTGCTTTTCATGGAGCGAATCGCGAACTCGCTTCTGCCCACAAAACCGCGATAAAGGATCCAAATTTTTGTAATTCGTTAGCTGTTAAAGGTATCTCTTGGCACTTTTTACCCCCGAATGCGCCGCATTTCGGAGGCCTGTGGGAGGCAGCCGTCAAAAGTCTAAAGCACCACATGAAACGCGTCATCGGTACTCATACGTTAACGTTCGAGGAACTCACAACGCTTTTGTGCCGAATCGAAGCTTGTCTTAATTCCCGACCAATAGGAAACATGTCAGACTGTATCGAGGATTATTCGGTTCTAACACCAGGCCATTTTTTAATCGGCGCTCCGCTCATGGCTCAACCCGAGCCAACGGTCCTGGACCTAAATGAAAACCGATTATCTCGATGGCAGCTTCTTCAAAAATTGACCGAAAGTTTCTGGAAATCGTGGCAAACCGATTATTTACATACACTCCATCAGCGTCCGAAATGGCAAACCGTAAAAAACCTTACCAAAGTCGGGCAACTCGTCCTTGTTCGAAATCCAAATCTTCCCCCGAGTCATTGGGAACTCGGTCGCATTATCGAGTGCCACAAAGGAAACGATGGTTTAGTCCGCGTCGTTACAATTAGAACCGCACAATCCGTGTATAAACGACCACTTTCCAAATTGTGTTTCCTTCCTATTGCGATTAACGCGGAAAATGCAAATCTTACGACCTGATCTCACTACGTGGCCGCACCATAACCTTAAAAGTATCGTTAGGCGATAATATTCTAATGTTATAAATGTATATAGTAAATTTAAGTTACCTTAGATATAAGTTTGCTTTAAGAATTAAAATTATACTTACTGCGTGCGTAAACCATTCACAACCATGTACACACAACACTGTCAGTTATTCATGTAACATTAAGGCGCGTCGTATTGTTGTTGAATTAGTTCATTCAACAGGGGGGCGGCGTGTTCGAGTTCGCGCTTAGCGCGAGTGTCTGTCGCCAGCGCGCTTCGTCGGCGACATTCAGACCATGCTCGCGGGCATGCGCGTTACCAAAACAAAAACGATCGTTCGAACGCCCGTTGAATTCGATCGGTATAGTTCGATCCTAACCATCGCACTGCGCGGTTCGTGAATTTCCAAACCAATTTATTAACGAACAATTTTGCGTTTCGAAACCTCTTGTGTTAATACCAAATTATTCCAAAGACAATTTTGTGTTTTAAAGACTTTTTTGTGTTAAATTACTTTATTGATGTTTGTTAATTAGACAATAAATCCGACAATTCATTTTGAAGCCGTAATTTAGTGTTGTGTTTCTAATATTAAAATATCGAGTCTCCTCGGAGGCCTAATCCATTCAACAAGGAGTTCCAGCTCCCAATCTTCAAAATATCCAAAACACAGTTAATATCGCTAGAACTATAATAGTTATACCTAGTACTTATATTATTATCAGTATAACATGCACTATTACCCATATTATGCAGTTATTATCGCTAGAACTACAATAATTATACTTACTACTTTTATTATTATCAATATAACATGCACTATTACCCATATTATGCAGTTATTATCGCTAGAACTATAATAATTATACTTATTACTCCTAATATTATCAATATGTCATGCATTATTATTCATATTATGCAGTTAATATCGCTAGAACTATAATAGTTATACCTATTACTTATATTATTATCAGTATAACATGCACTATTACCCATATTATACTGTTATTATCGTCAGAACTATAATAAATATACCTATTACTTCCAATATTATCAATATAACATGCATTATTACCCATATTATGCAGTTATTATCGCTAGAACTACAATAATTATACTTATTACTCCTAATATTATCAATATGTCATGCATTATTACCCCTATTATGCAGTTATTATCGCTAGAACTATGATAATTATACTTATTCCTCCCAATATTATCAATATAACATGCATTATTACCTATATTATACAGTTATTATCGCTAGAACTATAATAGTTATACTTATTACTTATATTATTATCAGTATAGCATGCATAATTACACCTATTATGCAGTTATTATCGTCAGAACTATAATAAATATACTTATTACTCCCAATATTATCAATATAACATGCATTATTACCCATATTATGCAGTTATTATCGCTCGAACTATAATAATTATACTTATTACTTATATTATTATCAGTATAACATGCACTATTACCCATATTATACTGTTATTATCGTCAGAACTATAATAAATATACTTATTACTTCCAATATTATCAATATAACATGCATTATTACCCATATTATGCAGTTATTATCGCTAGAACTACAATAATTATACTTATTACTCCTAATATTATCAATATGTCATGCATTATTACCCCTATTATGCAGTTATTATCGCTAGAACTATGATAATTATACTTATTCCTCCCAATATTATCAATATAACATGCATTATTACCTATATTATACAGTTATTATCGCTAGAACTATAATAGTTATACTTATTACTTATATTATTGTCAGTATAGCATGCATAATTACACCTATTATGCAGTTATTATCGCCAGAACTATAATAATTATACTTATTACTCCCAATATTATCAATATAACATGCATTATTATCCATATTATATTGTTATTATCGTCAGAACTATAATAAATATACTTATTACTCCCAATATTATCAATATAACATGCATTATTACCCATATTATGCAGTTATTATCGCTCGAACTATAATAATTATACTTATTACTTATATTATTATCAGTATAACATGCATTATTACCCCTATTATGCAGTTATTATCGCTAGAACTACGATAATTATACTTATTACTCCCAATATTATCAATATAACATGCATTATTACCCATATTATGCAGTTATTATCGCTCGAACTATAATAATTATACTTATTACTTATATTATTATCAGTATAACATGCATTATTACTCCTATTATGCAGTTATTATCGCTAGAACTATAATAATTGTACTTATTACTTTTATTATTATCAGTATAACATGCATTATTACCCCTATTATGCAGTTATTATCGCTAGAACTACGATAATTATACTTATTACTCCCAATATTATCAATATAACATGCATTATTACCCATATTATGCAGTTATTATCGCTAGAACTACAATAATTATACTTATTACTCCCAATGTTATCAATATAACATGCATTATTACCCATATTATGCAGTTATTATCGCTAGAACTACAATAATTATACTTATTTCTTTTATTATTATCAATATAACATGCACTATTACCGATATTATGTAGTTATTATCGCTACGACTATAATAATTATACTTATTACTCCTAATTTTATCAATATGTCATACATTATTACCCATATTATACAGTTATTATCGCAAGAACTATAATAGTTATACTTATTACTTATATTATTATCAGTATAACATGCACTATTACCCATATTATGCAGTTATTATCGCTAGAACTATAATAATTATACTTATTACTACTAATATTATCAATATGTCATGCATTATTACTCATATTATGCAGTTAATATCGCTAGAACTATAATAGTTATACTTAGTACTTATATTATTATCAGTATAACATGCACTATTACCCATATTATGCAGTTATTATCGCTAGAACTATAATAATTATACTTATTACTTCTAATATTATCAATATGTCATGCATTATTACTCATATTATGCAGTTAATATCGCAAGAACTATAATAGTTATACTTAGTACTTATATTATTATCAGTATAACATGCACTATTACCCATATTATACTGTTATTATCGTCAGCTCTATAATAAATATACTTATTACTTCCAATATTATCAATATAACATGCATTATTACCCATATTATGCAGTTATTATCGCTAGAACTATAATAATTTTACTTAATACTTTTATTATTATCAATATAACGTGCATTATTACTCCTATTATGCAGTTATTATCGCTAGAACTATAATAATTGTACTTATTACTTTCATTATTATCAGTATAACATGCATTATTACCCCTATTATGCAGTTATTATCGCTAGAACTACGATAATTATACTTATTACTCCCAATGTTATCAATATAACATGCATTATTACCCATATTATGCAGTTATTATCGCTAGAACTACAATAATTATACTTATTACTCCCAATGTTACCAATATAACATGCATTATTACCCATATTATGCAGTTATTATCGCTAGAACTAAAACAATTATACTTATTTCCTTTATTATTATCAATATAACGTGCATTAACACCCATATTATGCAGTTATTATCGCTAGAACTACAATAATTATACTTATTTCTCTTATTATTATCAATATAACATGCACTATTACCGATATTATGTAGTTATTATCGCTACAACTATAATAATTATACTTATTACTCCTAATTTTATCAATATGTCATACATTATTACCCATATTATACAGTTATTATCGCTAGAACTATAATAGTTATACTTATTACTTATATTATTATCAGTATAACATGCACTATTACCCCTATTATGCAGTTATTATCGCTAGACCTATAATAATTATACTTATTACTCCTAATATTATCAATATGTCATGCATTAGTACTCATATTATACAGTTAATATCGCTAGAACTATAATAGTTATACTTATTACTTATATTATTTTCAGTATAACATGCACTATTACCCATATTATGCAGTTATTATCGCTCGAACTATAATAATTATACTTATTACTGTTATTACTATCAATATAACATGCATTATTACCCCTATTGTGCAGTTATTATCGCTAGAACTATAATAATTATACTTATTACTCCTAATATTATCAATATGTCATGCATTATTACTCATATTATGCAGTTAATATCGCTAGAACTATAATAGTTATACCTATTACTTATATTATTATCAGTATAACATGCACTATTACCGATATTATACTGTTATTATCGTCAGAACTATAATAAATATACTTATTACTTCCAATATTATCAATATAACATGCATTATTACCCATATTATGCAGTTATTATCGCTCGAACTACAATAATTATACTTATTACTCCCAATATTATCAATATAACATGCATTATTACCCATATTATGCAGTTATTTTTGCTAGAACTACAATAATTGTACTTATTACTCCCAATGTTATTAATATAACATGCATTATTACCCATATTATGCAGTGATTATCGCTAGAACTACAACAATTATGCTTAATACTTTTATTATTATCAATATAACATGCACTATTACCCATATTATGCAGTTATTATCGCTCGAACTATAATAATTATACTTATTACTTTTATTACTATCAATATAACATGCATTATTACCCTTATTATGCAGTTATTATCGCTAGAACTATAATAATTATACTTATTACTCCTAATATTATCAATATGTCATGCATTATTACTCATATTATGCAGTTAATATCGCTAGAACTATAATAGTTATACCTATTACTTATATTATTATCAGTATAACATGCACTATTACCGATATTGTACTGTTATTATCGTCAGAACTATAATAAATATACTTATTACTTCCAATATTATCAATATAACATGCATTATTACCCCTATTATGCAGTTATTATCGCTAGAACTATAATAATTATACTTATTACTCCTAATATTATCAATATGTCATTCATTATTACTCATATTATGCAGTTAATATCGCTAGAACTATAATAGTTATACCTATTACTTATATTATTATCAGTATAACATGCACTATTACCGATATTATACTGTTATTATCGTCAGAACTATAATAAATATACTTATTACTTCCAATATTATCAATATAACATGCATTATTACCCATATTATGCAGTTATTATCGCTCGAACTATAATAATTATACTTATTACTTATATTATTATCAGTATAACATGCATTATTACTCCTATTATGCAGTTATTATCGCTAGAACTATAATAATTGTACTTATTACTTTTATTATTATCAGTATAACATGCATTATTACCCATATTATGCAGTTATTATCGCTAGAACTACAATAATTATACTTATTTCTTTTATTATTATCAATATAACATGCACTATTACCGATATTATGTAGTTATTATCGCTACAACTATAATAATTATACTTATTACTCCCAATATTATCAATATAACATGCATTATTACCCATATTATGCAGTTATTTTTGCTAGAACTACAATAATTGTACTTTTTACTCCCAATGTTATTAATATAACATGCATTATTACCCATATTATGCAGTGATTATCGCTAGAACTACAACAATTATGCTTAATACTTTTATTATTATCAATATAACATGCACTATTACCCATATTATGCAGTTATTATCGCTCGAACTATAATAATTATACTTATTACTTTTATTACTATCAATATAACATGCATTATTACCCCTATTATGCAGTTATTATCGCTAGAACTATAATAATTATACTTATTACTCCTAATATTATCAATATGTCATGCATTATTACTCATATTATGCAGTTAATATCGCTAGAAATATAATAGTTATACCTATTACTTATATTATTATCAGTATAACATGCACTATTACCGATATTGTACTGTTATTATCGTCAGAACTATAATAAATATACTTATTACTTCCAATATTATCAATATAACATGCATTATTACCCCTATTATGCAGTTATTATCGCTAGAACTATAATAATTATACTTATTACTCCTAATATTATCAATATGTCATGCATTATTACTCATATTATGCAGTTAATATCGCTAGAACTATAATAGTTATACCTATTACTTATATTATTATCAGTATAACATGCACTATTACCGATATTATACTGTTATTATCGTCAGAACTATAATAAATATACTTATTACTTCCAATATTATCAATATAACATGCATTATTACCCATATTATGCAGTTATTATCGCTCGAACTATAATAATTATACTTATTACTTATATTATTATCAGTATAACATGCATTATTACTCCTATTATGCAGTTATTATCGCTAGAACTATAATAATTGTACTTATTACTTTTATTATTATCAGTATAACATGCATTATTACCCCTATTATGCAGTTATTATCGCTAGAACTACGATAATGATACTTATTACTCCTAATATTATCAATATGTCATGCATTATTACTCATATTATGCAGTTAATATCGCTAGAACTATAATAGTTATACCTATTACTTATATTATTATCAGTATAACATGCACTATTACCGATATTATACTGTTATTATCGTCAGAACTATAATAAATATACTTATTACTTCCAATATTATCAATATAACATGCATTATTACCCCTATTATGCAGTTATTATCGCTAGAACTACAATAATTATACTTATTACTCCCAATATTATCAATATAACATGCATTATTACCCATATTTTGCAGTTATTTTTGCTAGAACTACAATAATTATACTTATTACTCCCAATGTTATTAATATAACATGCATTATTACCCATATTATGCAGTTATTATCGCTAGAACTACAACAATTATGCTTAATACTTTTATTATTATCAATATAACATGCATTATTACCCATATTATGCAGTTATTATCGCTCGAACTACAATAATTATACTTATTACTCCCAATATTATCAACATAACATGCATTATTACCCATATTATGCAGTTATTTTTGCTAGAACTACAATAATTGTACTTATTACTCCCAATGTTATTAATATAACATGCATTATTACCCATATTATGCAGTGATTATCGCTAGAACTACAACAATTATGCTTAATACTTTTATTATTATCAATATAACATGCACTATTACCCATATTATGCAGTTATTATCGCTCGAACTATAATAATTATACTTATTACTTTTATTACTATCAATATAACATGCATTATTACCCCTATTATGCAGTTATTATCGCTAGAACTATAATAATTATACTTATTACTCCTAATATTATCAATATGTCATGCATTATTACTCATATTATGCAGTTAATATCGCTAGAACTATAATAGTTATACCTATTACTTATATTATTATCAGTATAACATGCACTATTACCGATATTGTACTGTTATTATCGTCAGAACTATAATAAATATACTTATTACTTCCAATATTATCAATATAACATGCATTATTACCCCTATTATGCAGTTATTATCGCTAGAACTATAATAATTATACTTATTACTCCTAATATTATCAATATGTCATTCATTATTACTCATATTATGCAGTTAATATCGCTAGAACTATAATAGTTATACCTATTACTTATATTATTATCAGTATAACATGCACTATTACCGATATTATACTGTTATTATCGTCAGAACTATAATAAATATACTTATTACTTCCAATATTATCAATATAACATGCATTATTACCCATATTATGCAGTTATTATCGCTCGAACTATAATAATTATACTTATTACTTATATTATTATCAGTATAACATGCATTATTACTCCTATTATGCAGTTATTATCGCTAGAACTATAATAATTGTACTTATTACTTTTATTATTATCAGTATAACATGCATTATTACCCATATTATGCAGTTATTATCGCTAGAACTACAATAATTATACTTATTTCTTTTATTATTATCAATATAACATGCACCATTACCGATATTATGTAGTTATTATCGCTACAACTATAATAATTATACTTATTACTCCCAATATTATCAATATAACATGCATTATTACCCATATTATGCAGTTATTTTTGCTAGAACTACAATAATTGTACTTTTTACTCCCAATGTTATTAATATAACATGCATTATTACCCATATTATGCTGTGATTATCGCTAGAACTACAACAATTATGCTTAATACTTTTATTATTATCAATATAACATGCACTATTACCCATATTATGCAGTTATTATCGCTCGAACTATAATAATTATACTTATTACTTTTATTACTATCAATATAACATGCATTATTACCCCTATTATGCAGTTATTATCGCTAGAACTATAATAATTATACTTATTACTCCTAATATTATCAATATGTCATGCATTATTACTCATATTATGCAGTTAATATCGCTAGAAATATAATAGTTATACCTATTACTTATATTATTATCAGTATAACATGCACTATTACCGATATTGTACTGTTATTATCGTCAGAACTATAATAAATATACTTATTACTTCCAATATTATCAATATAACATGCATTATTACCCCTATTATGCAGTTATTATCGCTAGAACTATAATAATTATACTTATTACTCCTAATATTATCAATATGTCATGCATTATTACTCATATTATGCAGTTAATATCGCTAGAACTATAATAGTTATACCTATTACTTATATTATTATCAGTATAACATGCACTATTACCGATATTATACTGTTATTATCGTCAGAACTATAATAAATATACTTATTACTTCCAATATTATCAATATAACATGCATTATTACCCATATTATGCAGTTATTATCGCTCGAACTATAATAATTATACTTATTACTTATATTATTATCAGTATAACATGCATTATTACTCCTATTATGCAGTTATTATCGCTAGAACTATAATAATTGTACTTATTACTTTTATTATTATCAGTATAACATGCATTATTACCCCTATTATGCAGTTATTATCGCTAGAACTACGATAATGATACTTATTACTCCTAATATTATCAATATGTCATGCATTATTACTCATATTATGCAGTTAATATCGCTAGAACTATAATAGTTATACCTATTACTTATATTATTATCAGTATAACATGCACTATTACCGATATTATACTGTTATTATCGTCAGAACTATAATAAATATACTTATTACTTCCAATATTATCAATATAACATGCATTATTACCCCTATTATGCAGTTATTATCGCTAGAACTACAATAATTATACTTATTACTCCCAATATTATCAATATAACATGCATTATTACCCATATTTTGCAGTTATTTTTGCTAGAACTACAATAATTATACTTATTACTCCCAATGTTATTAATATAACATGCATTATTACCCATATTATGCAGTTATTATCGCTAGAACTACAACAATTATGCTTAATACTTTTATTATTATCAATATAACATGCATTATTACCCATATTATGCAGTTATTATCGCTCGAACTACAATAATTATACTTATTACTCCCAATATTATCAACATAACATGCATTATTACCCATATTATGCAGTTATTTTTGCTAGAACTACAATAATTGTACTTATTACTCCCAATGTTATTAATATAACATGCATTATTACCCATATTATGCAGTGATTATCGCTAGAACTACAACAATTATGCTTAATACTTTTATTATTATCAATATAACATGCACTATTACCCATATTATGCAGTTATTATCGCTCGAACTATAATAATTATACTTATTACTTTTATTACTATCAATATAACATGCATTATTACCCCTATTATGCAGTTATTATCGCTAGAACTATAATAATTATACTTATTACTCCTAATATTATCAATATGTCATGCATTATTACTCATATTATGCAGTTAATATCGCTAGAACTATAATAGTTATACCTATTACTTATATTATTATCAGTATAACATGCACTATTACCGATATTATACTGTTATTATCGTCAGAACTATAATAAATATACTTATTACTTCCAATATTATCAATATAACATGCATTATTACCCCTATTATGCAGTTATTATCGCTAGAACTATAATAATTATACTTATTACTCCTAATATTATCAATATGTCATGCATTATTACTCATATTATGCAGTTAATATCGCTAGAACTATAATAGTTATACCTATTACTTATATTATTATCAGTATAACATGCACTATTACCGATATTATACTGTTATTATCGTCAGAACTATAATAAATATACTTATTACTTCCAATATTATCAATATAACATGCATTATTACCCATATTATGCAGTTATTATCGCTCGAACTATAATAATTATACTTATTACTTATATTATTATCAGTATAACATGCATTATTACTCCTATTATGCAGTTATTATCGCTAGAACTATAATAATTGTACTTATTACTTTTATTATTATCAGTATAACATGCATTATTACCCCTATTATGCAGTTATTATCGCTAGAACTACGATAATTATACTTATTACTCCTAATATTATCAATATGTCATGCATTATTACTCATATTATGCAGTTAATATCGCTAGAACTATAATAGTTATACCTATTACTTATATTATTATCAGTATAACATGCACTATTACCGATATTATACTGTTATTATCGTCAGAACTATAATAAATATACTTATTACTTCCAATATTATCAATATAACATGCATTATTACCCATATTATGCAGTTATTATCGCTCGAACTACAATAATTATACTTATTACTCCCAATATTATCAATATAACATGCATTATTACCCATATTATGCAGTTATTTTTGCTAGAACTACAATAATTATACTTATTACTCCCAATGTTATTAATATAACATGCATTATTACCCATATTATGCAGTTATTATCGCTAGAACTACAACAGTTATGCTTAATACTTTTATTATTATCAATATAACATGCACTATTACCCATATTATGCAGTTATTATCGCTCGAACTATAATAATTATACTTATTACTTTTATTACTATCAATATAACATGCATTATTACCCCTATTATGCAGTTATTATCGCTAGAACTATAATAATTATACTTATTACTCCTAATATTATCAATATGTCATGCATTATTACTCATATTATGCAGTTAATATCGCTAGAACTATAATAGTTATACCTATTACTTATATTATTATCAGTATAACATGCACTATTACCGATATTATACTGCTATTATCGTCAGAACTATAATAAATATACTTATTACTTCCAATATTATCAATATAACATGCATTATTACCCATATTATGCAGTTATTATCGCTCGAACTACAATAATTATACTTATTACTCCCAATATTATCAATATAACATGCATTATTACCCATATTATGCAGTTATTTTTGCTAGAACTACAATAATTATACTTATTACTCCCAATGTTATTAATATAACATGCATTATTACCCATATTATGCAGTTATTATCGCTAGAACTACAACAATTATGCTTAATACTTTTATTATTATCAATATAACATGCACTATTACCCATATTATGCAGTTATTATCGCTCGAACTATAATAATTATACTTATTACTTTTATTACTATCAATATAACATGCATTATTACCCCTATTATGCAGTTATTATCGCTAGAACTATAATAATTATACTTATTACTCCTAATATTATCAATATGTCATGCATTATTACTCATATTATGCAGTTAATATCGCTAGAACTATAATAGTTATACCTATTACTTATATTATTATCAGTATAACATGCACTATTACCGATATTATACTGTTATTATCGTCAGAACTATAGTAAATATACTTATTACTTCCAATATTATCAATATAACATGCATTATTACCCCTATTATGCAGTTATTATCGCTAGAACTACAATAATTATACTTATTACTCCCAATATTATCAATATAACATGCATTATTACCCATATTTTGCAGTTATTTTTGCTAGAACTACAATAATTATACTTATTACTCCCCAATGTTATTAATATAACATGCATTATTACCCATATTATGCAGTTATTATCGCTAGAACTACAACAATTATGCTTAATACTTTTATTATTATCAATATAACATGCATTATTACCCATATTATGCAGTTATTATCGCTCGGACTACAATAATTATACTTATTTCTCCCAATATTATCAACATAACATGCATTATTACCCATATTATGCAGTTATTTTTGCTAGAACTACAATAATTGTACTTATTACTCCCAATGTTATTAATATAACATGCATTATTACCCATATTATGCAGTGATTATCGCTAGAACTACAACAATTATGCTTAATACTTTTATTATTATCAATATAACATGCACTATTACCCATATTATGCAGTTATTATCGCTCGAACTATAATAATTATACTTATTACTTTTATTACTATCAATATAACATGCATTATTACCCCTATTATGCAGTTATTATCGCTAGAACTATAATAATTATACTTATTACTCCTAATATTATCAATATGTCATGCATTATTACTCATATTATGCAGTTAATATCGCTAGAACTATAATAGTTATACCTATTACTTATATTATTATCAGTATAACATGCACTATTACCGATATTATACTGTTATTATCGTCAGAACTATAATAAATATACTTATTACTTCCAATATTATCAATATAACATGCATTATTACCCCTATTATGCAGTTATTATCGCTAGAACTATAATAATTATACTTATTACTCCTAATATTATCAATATGTCATGCATTATTACTCATATTATGCAGTTAATATCGCTAGAACTATAATAGTTATACCTATTACTTATATTATTATCAGCATAACATGCACTATTACCGATATTATACTGTTATTATCGTCAGAACTATAATAAATATACTTATTACTTCCAATATTATCAATATAACATGCATTATTACCCCTATTATGCAGTTATTATCGCTAGAACTATAATAATTATACTTATTACTCCTAATATTATCAATATGTCATGCATTATTACTCATATTATGCAGTTAATATCGCTAGAACTATAATAATTATACTTATTACTCCCAATATTATCAACATAACATGCATTATTACCCATATTATGCAGTTATTTTTGCTAGAACTACAATAATTGTACTTATTACTCCCAATGTTATTAATATAACATGCATTATTACCCATATTATGCAGTGATTATCGCTAGAACTACAACAATTATGCTTAATACTTTTATTATTATCAATATAACATGCACTATTACCCATATTATGCAGTTATTATCGCTCGAACTATAATAATTATACTTATTACTTTTATTACTATCAATATAACATGCATTATTACCCCTATTATGCAGTTATTATCGCTAGAACTATAATAATTATACTTATTACTCCTAATATTATCAATATGTCATGCATTATTACTCATATTATGCAGTTAATATCGCTAGAACTATAATAGTTATACCTATTACTTATATTATTATCAGTATAACATGCACTATTACCGATATTATACTGTTATTATCGTCAGAACTATAATAAATATACTTATTACTTCCAATATTATCAATATAACATGCATTATTACCCCTATTATGCAGTTATTATCGCTAGAACTATAATAATTATACTTATTACTCCTAATATTATCAATATGTCATGCATTATTACTCATATTATGCAGTTAATATCGCTAGAACTATAATAGTTATACCTATTACTTATATTATTATCAGTATAACATGCACTATTACCGATATTATACTGTTATTATCGTCAGAACTATAATAAATATACTTATTACTTCCAATATTATCAATATAACATGCATTATTACCCATATTATGCAGTTATTATCGCTCGAACTATAATAATTATACTTATTACTTATATTATTATCAGTATAACATGCATTATTACTCCTATTATGCAGTTATTATCGCTAGAACTATAATAATTGTACTTATTACTTTTATTATTATCAGTATAACATGCATTATTACCCCTATTATGCAGTTATTATCGCTAGAACTACGATAATTATACTTATTACTCCTAATATTATCAATATGTCATGCATTATTACTCATATTATGCAGTTAATATCGCTAGAACTATAATAGTTATACCTATTACTTATATTATTATCAGTATAACATGCACTATTACCGATATTATACTGTTATTATCGTCAGAACTATAATAAATATACTTATTACTTCCAATATTATCAATATAACATGCATTATTACCCATATTATGCAGTTATTATCGCTCGAACTACAATAATTATACTTATTACTCCCAATATTATCAATATAACATGCATTATTACCCATATTATGCAGTTATTTTTGCTAGAACTACAATAATTATACTTATTACTCCCAATGTTATTAATATAACATGCATTATTACCCATATTATGCAGTTATTATCGCTAGAACTACAACAGTTATGCTTAATACTTTTATTATTATCAATATAACATGCACTATTACCCATATTATGCAGTTATTATCGCTCGAACTATAATAATTATACTTATTACTTTTATTACTATCAATATAACATGCATTATTACCCCTATTATGCAGTTATTATCGCTAGAACTATAATAATTATACTTATTACTCCTAATATTATCAATATGTCATGCATTATTACTCATATTATGCAGTTAATATCGCTAGAACTATAATAGTTATACCTATTACTTATATTATTATCAGTATAACATGCACTATTACCGATATTATACTGCTATTATCGTCAGAACTATAATAAATATACTTATTACTTCCAATATTATCAATATAACATGCATTATTACCCATATTATGCAGTTATTATCGCTCGAACTACAATAATTATACTTATTACTCCCAATATTATCAATATAACATGCATTATTACCCATATTATGCAGTTATTTTTGCTAGAACTACAATAATTATACTTATTACTCCCAATGTTATTAATATAACATGCATTATTACCCATATTATGCAGTTATTATCGCTAGAACTACAACAATTATGCTTAATACTTTTATTATTATCAATATAACATGCACTATTACCCATATTATGCAGTTATTATCGCTCGAACTATAATAATTATACTTATTACTTTTATTACTATCAATATAACATGCATTATTACCCCTATTATGCAGTTATTATCGCTAGAACTATAATAATTATACTTATTACTCCTAATATTATCAATATGTCATGCATTATTACTCATATTATGCAGTTAATATCGCTAGAACTATAATAGTTATACCTATTACTTATATTATTATCAGTATAACATGCACTATTACCGATATTATACTGTTATTATCGTCAGAACTATAATAAATATACTTATTACTTCCAATATTATCAATATAACATGCATTATTACCCCTATTATGCAGTTATTATCGCTAGAACTACAATAATTATACTTATTACTCCCAATATTATCAATATAACATGCATTATTACCCATATTTTGCAGTTATTTTTGCTAGAACTACAATAATTATACTTATTACTCCCAATGTTATTAATATAACATGCATTATTACCCATATTATGCAGTTATTATCGCTAGAACTACAACAATTATGCTTAATACTTTTATTATTATCAATATAACATGCATTATTACCCATATTATGCAGTTATTATCGCTCGGACTACAATAATTATACTTATTTCTCCCAATATTATCAACATAACATGCATTATTACCCATATTATGCAGTTATTTTTGCTAGAACTACAATAATTGTACTTATTACTCCCAATGTTATTAATATAACATGCATTATTACCCATATTATGCAGTGATTATCGCTAGAACTACAACAATTATGCTTAATACTTTTATTATTATCAATATAACATGCACTATTACCCATATTATGCAGTTATTATCGCTCGAACTATAATAATTATACTTATTACTTTTATTACTATCAATATAACATGCATTATTACCCCTATTATGCAGTTATTATCGCTAGAACTATAATAATTATACTTATTACTCCTAATATTATCAATATGTCATGCATTATTACTCATATTATGCAGTTAATATCGCTAGAACTATAATAGTTATACCTATTACTTATATTATTATCAGTATAACATGCACTATTACCGATATTATACTGTTATTATCGTCAGAACTATAATAAATATACTTATTACTTCCAATATTATCAATATAACATGCATTATTACCCCTATTATGCAGTTATTATCGCTAGAACTATAATAATTATACTTATTACTCCTAATATTATCAATATGTCATGCATTATTACTCATATTATGCAGTTAATATCGCTAGAACTATAATAGTTATACCTATTACTTATATTATTATCAGCATAACATGCACTATTACCGATATTATACTGTTATTATCGTCAGAACTATAATAAATATACTTATTACTTCCAATATTATCAATATAACATGCATTATTACCCCTATTATGCAGTTATTATCGCTAGAACTATAATAATTATACTTATTACTCCTAATATTATCAATATGTCATGCATTATTACTCATATTATGCAGTTAATATCGCTAGAACTATAATAGTTATACCTATTACTTATATTATTATCAGTATAACATGCACTATTACCGATATTATACTGTTATTATCGTCAGAACTATAATAAATATACTTATTACTTCCAATATTATCAATATAACATGCATTATTACCCATATTATGCAGTTATTATCGCTCGAACTATAATAATTATACTTATTACTTATATTATTATCAGTATAACATGCATTATTACTCCTATTATGCAGTTATTATCGCTAGAACTATAATAATTGTACTTATTACTTTTATTATTATCAGTATAACATGCATTATTACCCCTATTATGCAGTTATTATCGCTAGAACTACGATAATTATACTTATTACTCCTAATATTATCAATATGTCATGCATTATTACTCATATTATGCAGTTAATATCGCTAGAACTATAATAGTTATACCTATTACTTATATTATTATCAGTATAACATGCACTATTACCGATATTATACTGTTATTATCGTCAGAACTATAATAAATATACTTATTACTTCCAATATTATCAATATAACATGCATTATTACCCATATTATGCAGTTATTATCGCTCGAACTACAATAATTATACTTATTACTCCCAATATTATCAATATAACATGCATTATTACCCATATTATGCAGTTATTTTTGCTAGAACTACAATAATTATACTTATTACTCCCAATGTTATTAATATAACATGCATTATTACCCATATTATGCAGTTATTATCGCTAGAACTACAACAGTTATGCTTAATACTTTTATTATTATCAATATAACATGCACTATTACCCATATTATGCAGTTATTATCGCTCGAACTATAATAATTATACTTATTACTTTTATTACTATCAATATAACATGCATTATTACCCCTATTATGCAGTTATTATCGCTAGAACTATAATAATTATACTTATTACTCCTAATATTATCAATATGTCATGCATTATTACTCATATTATGCAGTTAATATCGCTAGAACTATAATAGTTATACCTATTACTTATATTATTATCAGTATAACATGCACTATTACCGATATTATACTGTTATTATCGTCAGAACTATAATAAATATACTTATTACTTCCAATATTATCAATATAACATGCATTATTACCCATATTATGCAGTTATTATCGCTCGAACTACAATAATTATACTTATTACTCCCAATATTATCAATATAACATGCATTATTACCCATATTATGCAGTTATTTTTGCTAGAACTACAATAATTATACTTATTACTCCCAATGTTATTAATATAACATGCATTATTACCCATATTATGCAGTTATTATCGCTAGAACTACAACAATTATGCTTAATACTTTTATTATTATCAATATAACATGCACTATTACCCATATTATGCAGTTATTATCGCTCGAACTATAATAATTATACTTATTACTTTTATTACTATCAATATAACATGCATTATTACCCCTATTATGCAGTTATTATCGCTAGAACTATAATAATTATACTTATTACTCCTAATATTATCAATATGTCATGCATTATTACTCATATTATGCAGTTAATATCGCTAGAACTATAATAGTTATACCTATTACTTATATTATTATCAGTATAACATGCACTATTACCGATATTATACTGTTATTATCGTCAGAACTATAATAAATATACTTATTACTTCCAATATTATCAATATAACATGCATTATTACCCCTATTATGCAGTTATTATCGCTAGAACTATAATAATTATACTTATTACTCCTAATATTATCAATATGTCATGCATTATTACTCATATTATGCAGTTAATATCGCTAGAACTATAATAGTTATACCTATTACTTATATTATTATCAGCATAACATGCACTATTACCGATATTATACTGTTATTATCGTCAGAACTATAATAAATATACTTATTACTTCCAATATTATCAATATAACATGCATTATTACCCCTATTATGCAGTTATTATCGCTAGAACTATAATAATTATACTTATTACTCCTAATATTATCAATATGTCATGCATTATTACTCATATTATGCAGTTAATATCGCTAGAACTATAATAGTTATACCTATTACTTATATTATTATCAGTATAACATGCACTATTACCGATATTATACTGTTATTATCGTCAGAACTATAATAAATATACTTATTACTTCCAATATTATCAATATAACATGCATTATTACCCATATTATGCAGTTATTATCGCTCGAACTATAATAATTATACTTATTACTTATATTATTATCAGTATAACATGCATTATTACTCCTATTATGCAGTTATTATCGCTAGAACTATAATAATTGTACTTATTACTTTTATTATTATCAGTATAACATGCATTATTACCCCTATTATGCAGTTATTATCGCTAGAACTACGATAATTATACTTATTACTCCTAATATTATCAATATGTCATGCATTATTACTCATATTATGCAGTTAATATCGCTAGAACTATAATAGTTATACCTATTACTTATATTATTATCAGTATAACATGCACTATTACCGATATTATACTGTTATTATCGTCAGAACTATAATAAATATACTTATTACTTCCAATATTATCAATATAACATGCATTATTACCCATATTATGCAGTTATTATCGCTCGAACTACAATAATTATACTTATTACTCCCAATATTATCAATATAACATGCATTATTACCCATATTATGCAGTTATTTTTGCTAGAACTACAATAATTATACTTATTACTCCCAATGTTATTAATATAACATGCATTATTACCCATATTATGCAGTTATTATCGCTAGAACTACAACAGTTATGCTTAATACTTTTATTATTATCAATATAACATGCACTATTACCCATATTATGCAGTTATTATCGCTCGAACTATAATAATTATACTTATTACTTTTATTACTATCAATATAACATGCATTATTACCCCTATTATGCAGTTATTATCGCTAGAACTATAATAATTATACTTATTACTCCTAATATTATCAATATGTCATGCATTATTACTCATATTATGCAGTTAATATCGCTAGAACTATAATAGTTATACCTATTACTTATATTATTATCAGTATAACATGCACTATTACCGATATTATACTGTTATTATCGTCAGAACTATAATAAATATACTTATTACTTCCAATATTATCAATATAACATGCATTATTACCCATATTATGCAGTTATTATCGCTCGAACTACAATAATTATACTTATTACTCCCAATATTATCAATATAACATGCATTATTACCCATATTATGCAGTTATTTTTGCTAGAACTACAATAATTATACTTATTACTCCCAATGTTATTAATATAACATGCATTATTACCCATATTATGCAGTTATTATCGCTAGAACTACAACAATTATGCTTAATACTTTTATTATTATCAATATAACATGCACTATTACCCATATTATGCAGTTATTATCGCTCGAACTATAATAATTATACTTATTACTTTTATTACTATCAATATAACATGCATTATTACCCCTATTATGCAGTTATTATCGCTAGAACTATAATAATTATACTTATTACTCCTAATATTATCAATATGTCATGCATTATTACTCATATTATGCAGTTAATATCGCTAGAACTATAATAGTTATACCTATTACTTATATTATTATCAGTATAACATGCACTATTACCGATATTATACTGTTATTATCGTCAGAACTATAATAAATATACTTATTACTTCCAATATTATCAATATAACATGCATTATTACCCCTATTATGCAGTTATTATCGCTAGAACTACAATAATTATACTTATTACTCCCAATATTATCAATATAACATGCATTATTACCCATATTTTGCAGTTATTTTTGCTAGAACTACAATAATTATACTTATTACTCCCAATGTTATTAATATAACATGCATTATTACCCATATTATGCAGTTATTATCGCTAGAACTACAACAATTATGCTTAATACTTTTATTATTATCAATATAACATGCATTATTACCCATATTATGCAGTTATTATCGCTAGAACTATAATAATTATACTTATTACTCCTAATATTATCAATATGTCATGCATTATTACTCATATTATGCAGTTAATATCGCTAGAACTATAATAGTTATACCTATTACTTATATTATTATCAGTATAACATGCACTATTACCGATATTATACTGTTATTATCGTCAGAACTATAATAAATATACTTATTACTTCCAATATTATCAATATAACATGCATTATTACCCATATTATGCAGTTATTATCGCTCGAACTACAATAATTATACTTATTACTCCCAATATTATCAATATAACATGCATTATTACCCATATTATGCAGTTATTTTTGCTAGAACTACAATAATTATACTTATTACTCCCAATGTTATTAATATAACATGCATTATTACCCATATTATGCAGTTATTATCGCTAGAACTACAACAATTATGCTTAATACTTTTATTATTATCAATATAACATGCACTATTACCCATATTATGCAGTTATTATCGCGCGAACTATAATAATTATACTTATTACTTTTATTACTATCAATATAACATGCATTATTACCCCTATTATGCAGTTATTATCGCTAGAACTATAATAATTATACTTATTACTCCTAATATTATCAATATGTCATGCATTATTACTCATATTATGCAGTTAATATCGCTAGAACTATAATAGTTATACCTATTACTTATATTATTATCAGTATAACATGCACTATTACCGATATTATACTGTTATTATCGTCAGAACTATAATAATTATACTTATTACTCCCAATATTATCAATATAACATGCATTATTACCCATATTTTGCAGTTATTTTTGCTAGAACTACAATAATTATACTTATTACTCCCAATGTTATTAATATAACATGCATTATTACCCATATTATGCAGTTATTATCGCTAGAACTACAACAATTATGCTTAATACTTTTATTATTATCAATATAACATGCATTATTACCCATATTATGCAGTTATTATCGCTCGAACTACAATAATTATACTTATTACTCCCAATATTATCAACATAACATGCATTATTACCCATATTATGCAGTTATTTTTGCTAGAACTACAATAATTGTACTTATTACTCCCAATGTTATTAATATAACATGCATTATTACCCATATTATGCAGTGATTATCGCTAGAACTACAACAATTATGCTTAATACTTTTATTATTATCAATATAACATGCACTATTACCCATATTATGCAGTTATTATCGCTCGAACTATAATAATTATACTTATTACTTTTATTACTATCAATATAACATGCATTATTACCCCTATTATGCAGTTATTATCGCTAGAACTATAATAATTATACTTATTACTCCTAATATTATCAATATGTCATGCATTATTACTCATATTATGCAGTTAATATCGCTAGAACTATAATAGTTATACCTATTACTTATATTATTATCAGTATAACATGCACTATTACCGATATTATACTGTTATTATCGTCAGAACTATAATAAATATACTTATTACTTCCAATATTATCAATATAACATGCATTATTACCCCTATTATGCAGTTATTATCGCTAGAACTATAATAATTATACTTATTACTCCTAATATTATCAATATGTCATGCATTATTACTCATATTATGCAGTTAATATCGCTAGAACTATAATAGTTATACCTATTACTTATATTATTATCAGTATAACATGCACTATTACCGATATTATACTGTTATTATCGTCAGAACTATAATAAATATACTTATTACTTCCAATATTATCAATATAACATGCATTATTACCCATATTATGCAGTTATTATCGCTCGAACTATAATAATTATACTTATTACTTATATTATTATCAGTATAACATGCATTATTACTCCTATTATGCAGTTATTATCGCTAGAACTATAATAATTGTACTTATTACTTTTATTATTATCAGTATAACATGCATTATTACCCCTATTATGCAGTTATTATCGCTAGAACTACGATAATTATACTTATTACTCCTAATATTATCAATATGTCATGCATTATTACTCATATTATGCAGTTAATATCGCTAGAACTATAATAGTTATACCTATTACTTATATTATTATCAGTATAACATGCACTATTACCGATATTATACTGTTATTATCGTCAGAACTATAATAAATATACTTATTACTTCCAATATTATCAATATAACATGCATTATTACCCATATTATGCAGTTATTATCGCTCGAACTACAATAATTATACTTATTACTCCCAATATTATCAATATAACATGCATTATTACCCATATTATGCAGTTATTATCGCTAGAACTACAACAGTTATGCTTAATACTTTTATTATTATCAATATAACATGCACTATTACCCATATTATGCAGTTATTATCGCTCGAACTATAATAATTATACTTATTACTTTTATTACTATCAATATAACATGCATTATTACCCCTATTATGCAGTTATTATCGCTAGAACTATAATAATTATACTTATTACTCCTAATATTATCAATATGTCATGCATTATTACTCATATTATGCAGTTAATATCGCTAGAACTATAATAGTTATACCTATTACTTATATTATTATCAGTATAACATGCACTATTACCGATATTATACTGTTATTATCGTCAGAACTATAATAAATATACTTATTACTTCCAATATTATCAATATAACATGCATTATTACCCATATTATGCAGTTATTATCGCTCGAACTACAATAATTATACTTATTACTCCCAATATTATCAATATAACATGCATTATTACCCATATTATGCAGTTATTTTTGCTAGAACTACAATAATTATACTTATTACTCCCAATGTTATTAATATAACATGCATTATTACCCATATTATGCAGTTATTATCGCTAGAACTACAACAATTATGCTTAATACTTTTATTATTATCAATATAACATGCACTATTACCCATATTATGCAGTTATTATCGCTCGAACTATAATAATTATACTTATTACTTTTATTACTATCAATATAACATGCATTATTACCCCTATTATGCAGTTATTATCGCTAGAACTATAATAATTATACTTATTACTCCTAATATTATCAATATGTCATGCATTATTACTCATATTATGCAGTTAATATCGCTAGAACTATAATAGTTATACCTATTACTTATATTATTATCAGTATAACATGCACTATTACCGATATTATACTGTTATTATCGTCAGAACTATAATAAATATACTTATTACTTCCAATATTATCAATATAACATGCATTATTACCCCTATTATGCAGTTATTATCGCTAGAACTACAATAATTATACTTATTACTCCCAATATTATCAATATAACATGCATTATTACCCATATTTTGCAGTTATTTTTGCTAGAACCACAATAATTATACTTATTACTCCCAATGTTATTAATATAACATGCATTATTACCCATATTATGCAGTTATTATCGCTAGAACTACAACAATTATGCTTAATACTTTTATTATTATCAATATAACATGCATTATTACCCATATTATGCAGTTATTATCGCTCGAACTACAATAATTATACTTATTACTCCCAATATTATCAATATAACATGCATTAGTACCCATATTATGCAGTTATTTTTGCTAGAACTACAATAATTGTACTTATTACTCCCAATGTTATTAATATAACATGCATTATTACCCATATTATGCAGTGATTATCGCTAGAACTACAACAATTATGCTTAATACTTTTATTATTATCAATATAACATGCACTATTACCCATATTATGCAGTTATTATCGCTCGAACTATAATAATTATACTTATTACTTTTATTACTATCAATATAACATGCATTATTACCCCTATTATGCAGTTATTATCGCTAGAACTATAATAATTATACTTATTACTCCTAATATTATCAATATGTCATGCATTATTACTCATATTATGCAGTTAATATCGCTAGAACTATAATAGTTATACCTATTACTTATATTATTATCAGTATAACATGCACTATTACCGATATTATACTGTTATTATCGTCAGAACTATAATAAATATACTTATTACTTCCAATATTATCAATATAACATGCATTATTACCCCTATTATGCAGTTATTATCGCTAGAACTATAATAATTATACTAATTACTCCTAATATTATCAATATGTCATGCATTATTACTCATATTATGCAGTTAATATCGCTAGAACAATAATAGTTATACCTATTACTTATATTATTATCAGTATAACATGCACTATTACCGATATTATACTGTTATTATCGTCAGAACTATAATAAATATACTTATTACTTCCAATATTATCAATATAACATGCATTATTACCCATATTATGCAGTTATTATCGCTCGAACTATAATAATTATACTTATTACTTATATTATTATCAGTATAACATGCATTATTACTCCTATTATGCAGTTATTATCGCTAGAACTATAATAATTGTACTTATTACTTTTATTATTATCAGTATAACATGCATTATTACCCCTATTATGCAGTTATTATCGCTAGAACTACGATAATTATACTTATTACTCCTAATATTATCAATATGTCATGCATTATTACTCATATTATGCAGTTAATATCGCTAGAACTATAATAGTTATACCTATTACTTATATTATTATCAGTATAACATGCACTATTACCGATATTATACTGTTATTATCGTCAGAACTATAATAAATATACTTATTACTTCCAATATTATCAATATAACATGCATTATTACCCATATTATGCAGTTATTATCGCTCGAACTACAATAATTATACTTATTACTCCCAATATTATCAATATAACATGCATTATTACCCATATTATGCAGTTATTTTTGCTAGAACTACAATAATTGTACTTATTACTCCCAATGTTATTAATATAACATGCATTATTACCCATATTATGCAGTGATTATCGCTAGAACTACAACAATTATGCTTAATACTTTTATTATTATCAATATAACATGCACTATTACCCATATTATGCAGTTATTATCGCTCGAACTATAATAATTATACTTATTACACTTATTACTATCAATATAACATGCATTATTACCCCTATTATGCAGTTATTATCGCTAGAACTATAATAATTATACTTATTACTCCTAATATTATCAATATGTCATGCATTATTACTCATATTATGCAGTTAATATCGCTAGAACTATAATAGTTATACCTATTACTTATATTATTATCAGTATAACATGCACTATTACCGATATTATACTGTTATTATCGTCAGAACTATAATAAATATACTTATTACTTCCAATATTATCAATATAACATGCATTATTACCCCTATTATGCAGTTATTATCGCTAGAACTATAATAATTATACTTATTACTCCTAATATTATCAATATGTCATGCATTATTACTCATATTATGCAGTTAATATCGCTAGAACTATAATAGTTATACCTATTACTTATATTATTATCAGTATAACATGCACTATTACCGATATTATACTGTTATTATCGTCAGAACTATAATAAATATACTTATTACTTCCAATATTATCAATATAACATGCATTATTACCCATATTATGCAGTTATTATCGCTCGAACTATAATAATTATACTTATTACTTATATTATTATCAGTATAACATGCATTATTACTCCTATTATGCAGTTATTATCGCTAGAACTATAATAATTGTACTTATTACTTTTATTATTATCAGTATAACATGCATTATTACCCCTATTATGCAGTTATTATCGCTAGAACTACGATAATTATACTTATTACTCCTAATATTATCAATATGTCATGCATTATTACTCATATTATGCAGTTAATATCGCTAGAACTATAATAGTTATACCTATTACTTATATTATTATCAGTATAACATGCACTATTACCGATATTATACTGTTATTATCGTCAGAACTATAATAAATATACTTATTACTTCCAATATTATCAATATAACATGCATTATTACCCATATTATGCAGTTATTATCGCTCGAACTACAATAATTATACTTATTACTCCCAATATTATCAATATAACATGCATTATTACCCATATTATGCAGTTATTTTTGCTAGAACTACAATAATTGTACTTATTACTCCCAATGTTATTAATATAACATGCATTATTACCCATATTATGCAGTTATTATCGCTAGAACTACAACAATTATGCTTAATACTTTTATTATTATCAATATAACATGCACTATTACCCATATTATGCAGTTATTATCGCTCGAACTATAATAATTATACTTATTACTTTTATTACTATCAATATAACATGCATTATTACCCCTATTATGCAGTTATTATCGCTAGAACTATAATAATTATACTTATTACTCCTAATATTATCAATATGTCATGCATTATTACTCATATTATGCAGTTAATGTCGCTAGAACTATAATAGTTATACCTATTACTTATATTATTATCAGTATAACATGCACTATTACCGATATTATACTGTTATTATCGTCAGAACTATAATAAATATACTTATTACTTCCAATATTATCAATATAACATGCATTATTACCCCTATTATGCAGTTATTATCGCTAGAACTATAATAATTATACTTATTACTCCTAATATTATCAATATGTCATGCATTATTACTCATATTATGCAGTTAATATCGCTAGAACTATAATAGTTATACCTATTACTTATATTATTATCAGTATAACATGCACTATTACCGATATTATACTGTTATTATCGTCAGAACTATAATAAATATACTTATTACTTCCAATATTATCAATATAACATGCATTATTACCCATATTATGCAGTTATTATCGCTCGAACTATAATAATTATACTTATTACTTATATTATTATCAGTATAACATGCATTATTACTCCTATTATGCAGTTATTATCGCTAGAACTATAATAATTGTACTTATTACTTTTATTATTATCAGTATAACATGCATTATTACCCCTATTATGCAGTTATTATCGCTAGAACTACGATAATTATACTTATTACTCCTAATATTATCAATATGTCATGCATTATTACTCATATTATGCAGTTAATATCGCTAGAACTATAATAGTTATACCTATTACTTATATTATTATCAGTATAACATGCACTATTACCGATATTATACTGTTATTATCGTCAGAACTATAATAAATATACTTATTACTTCCAATATTATCAATATAACATGCATTATTACCCATATTATGCAGTTATTATCGCTCGAACTACAATAATTATACTTATTACTCCCAATATTATCAATATAACATGCATTATTACCCATATTATGCAGTTATTTTTGCTAGAACTACAATAATTATACTTATTACTCCCAATGTTATTAATATAACATGCATTATTACCCATATTATGCAGTGATTATCGCTAGAACTACAACAATTATGCTTAATACTTTTATTATTATCAATATAACATGCACTATTACCCATATTATGCAGTTATTATCGCTCGAACTATAATAATTATACTTATTACTTTTATTACTATCAATATAACATGCATTATTACCCCTATTATGCAGTTATTATCGCTAGAACTATAATAATTATACTTATTACTCCTAATATTATCAATATGTCATGCATTATTACTCATATTATGCAGTTAATATCGCTAGAACTATAATAGTTATACCTATTACTTATATTATTATCAGTATAACATGCACTATTACCGATATTATACTGTTATTATCGTCAGAACTATAATAAATATACTTATTACTTCCAATATTATCAATATAACATGCATTATTACCCATATTATGCAGTTATTATCGCTCGAACTATAATAATTATACTTATTACTTATATTATTATCAGTATAACATGCATTATTACTCCTATTATGCAGTTATTATCGCTAGAACTATAATAATTGTACTTATTACTTTTATTATTATCAGTATAACATGCATTATTACCCCTATTATGCAGTTATTATCGCTAGAACTACGATAATTATACTTATTACTCCTAATATTATCAATATGTCATGCATTATTACTCATATTATGCAGTTAATATCGCTAGAACTATAATAGTTATACCTATTACTTATATTATTATCAGTATAACATGCACTATTACCGATATTATACTGTTATTATCGTCAGAACTATAATAAATATACTTATTACTTCCAATATTATCAATATAACATGCATTATTACCCATATTATGCAGTTATTATCGCTCGAACTACAATAATTATACTTATTACTCCCAATATTATCAATATAACATGCATTATTACCCATATTATGCAGTTATTTTTGCTAGAACTACAATAATTATACTTATTACTCCCAATGTCATTAATATAACATGCATTATTACCCATATTATGCAGTTATTATCGCTAGAACTACAACAATTATGCTTAATACTTTTATTATTATCAATATAACATGCACTATTACCCATATTATGCAGTTATTATCGCTCGAACTATAATAATTATACTTATTACTTTTATTACTATCAATATAACATGCATTATTACCCCTATTATGCAGTTATTATCGCTAGAACTATAATAATTATACTTATTACTCCTAATATTATCAATATGTCATGCATTATTACTCATATTATGCAGTTAATATCGCTAGAACTATAATAGTTATACCTATTACTTATATTATTATCAGTATAACATGCACTATTACCGATATTATACTGTTATTATCGTCAGAACTATAATAAATATACTTATTACTTCCAATATTATCAATATAACATGCATTATTACCCATATTATGCAGTTATTATCGCTCGAACTACAATAATTATACTTATTACTCCCAATATTATCAATATAACATGCATTATTACCCATATTATGCAGTTATTTTTGCTAGAACTACAATAATTATACTTATTACTCCCAATGTTATTAATATAACATGCATTATTACCCATATTATGCAGTGATTATCGCTAGAACTACAACAATTATGCTTAATACTTTTATTATTATCAATATAACATGCACTATTACCCATATTATGCAGTTATTATCGCTCGAACTATAATAATTATACTTATTACTTTTATTACTATCAATATAACATGCATTATTACCCCTATTATGCAGTTATTATCGCTAGAACTATAATAATTATACTTATTACTCCTAATATTATCAATATGTCATGCATTATTACTCATATTATGCAGTTAATATCGCTAGAACTATAATAGTTATACCTATTACTTATATTATTATCAGTATAACATGCACTATTACCGATATTATACTGTTATTATCGTCAGAACTATAATAAATATACTTATTACTTCCAATATTATCAATATAACATGCATTATTACCCCTATTATGCAGTTATTATCGCTAGAACTATAATAATTATACTAATTACTCCTAATATTATCAATATGTCATGCATTATTACTCATATTATGCAGTTAATATCGCTAGAACTATAATAGTTATACCTATTACTTATATTATTATCAGTATAACATGCACTATTACCGATATTATACTGTTATTATCGTCAGAACTATAATAAATATACTTATTACTTCCAATATTATCAATATAACATGCATTATTACCCATATTATGCAGTTATTATCGCTCGAACTATAATAATTATACCTATTACTTATATTATTATCAGTATAACATGCACTATTACCGATATTATACTGTTATTATCGTCAGAACTATAATAAATATACTTATTACTTCCAATATTATCAATATAACATGCATTATTACCCATATTATGCAGTTATTATCGCTCGAACTACAATAATTATACTTATTACTCCCAATATTATCAATATAACATGCATTATTACCCATATTATGCAGTTATTTTTGCTAGAACTACAATAATTATACTTATTACTCCCAATGTTATTAATATAACATGCATTATTACCCATATTATGCAGTTATTATCGCTAGAACTACAACAATTATGCTTAATACTTTTATTATTATCAATATAACATGCACTATTACCCATATTATGCAGTTATTATCGCTCGAACTATAATAATTATACTTATTACTTTTATTACTATCAATATAACATGCATTATTACCCATATTATGCAGTTATTATCGCTAGAACTATAATAATTATACTTATTACTCCTAATATTATCAATATGTCATGCATTATTACTCATATTATGCAGTTAATATCGCTAGAACTATAATAGTTATACCTATTACTTATATTATTATCAGTATAACATGCACTATTACCGATATTATACTGTTATTATCGTCAGAACTATAATAAATATACTTATTACTTCCAATATTATCAATATAACATGCATTATTACCCATATTATGCAGTTATTATCGCTCGAACTACAATAATTATACTTATTACTCCCAATATTATCAATATAACATGCATTATTACCCATATTATGCAGTTATTTTTGCTAGAACTACAATAATTATACTTATTACTCCCAATGTTATTAATATAACATGCATTATTACCCATATTATGCAGTTATTATCGCTAGAACTACAACAATTATGCTTAATACTTTTATTATTATCAATATAACATGCACTATTACCCATATTATGCAGTTATTATCGCTCGAACTATAATAATTATACTTATTACTTTTATTACTATCAATATAACATGCATTATTACCCCTATTATGCAGTTATTATCGCTAGAACTATAATAATTATACTTATTACTCCTAATATTATCAATATGTCATGCATTATTACTCATATTATGCAGTTAATATCGCTAGAACTATAATAGTTATACCTATTACTTATATTATTATCAGTATAACATGCACTATTACCGATATTATACTGTTATTATCGTCAGAACTATAATAAATATACTTATTACTTCCAATATTATCAATATAACATGCATTATTACCCATATTATGCAGTTATTATCGCTCGAACTACAATAATTATACTTATTACTCCCAATATTATCAATATAACATGCATTATTACCCATATTATGCAGTTATTTTTGCTAGAACTACAATAATTATACTTATTACTCCCAATGTTATTAATATAACATGCATTATTACCCATATTATGCAGTGATTATCGCTAGAACTACAACAATTATGCTTAATACTTTTATTATTATCAATATAACATGCACTATTACCCATATTATGCAGTTATTATCGCTCGAACTATAATAATTATACTTATTACTTTTATTACTATCAATATAACATGCATTATTACCCCTATTATGCAGTTATTATCGCTAGAACTATAATAATTATACTTATTACTCCTAATATTATCAATATGTCATGCATTATTACTCATATTATGCAGTTAATATCGCTAGAACTATAATAGTTATACCTATTACTTATATTATTATCAGTATAACATGCACTATTACCGATATTATACTGTTATTATCGTCAGAACTATAATAAATATACTTATTACTTCCAATATTATCAATATAACATGCATTATTACCCCTATTATGCAGTTATTATCGCTAGAACTATAATAATTATACTTATTACTCCTAATATTATCAATATGTCATGCATTATTACTCATATTATGCAGTTAATATCGCTAGAACTATAATAGTTATACCTATTACTTATATTATTATCAGTATAACATGCACTATTACCGATATTATACTGTTATTATCGTCAGAACTATAATAAATATACTTATTACTTCCAATATTATCAATATAACATGCATTATTACCCATATTATGCAGTTATTATCGCTCGAACTATAATAATTATACCTATTACTTATATTATTATCAGTATAACA
The DNA here is from genome assembly GCA_963576845.1 of Megachile leachella. Lineage (NCBI taxonomy): Eukaryota > Metazoa > Arthropoda > Insecta > Hymenoptera > Megachilidae > Megachile > Megachile leachella. The sequence continues at coordinate 103,056 of CAUYWW010000265.1, read as the reverse complement.
TGCACTATTACCGATATTATACTGTTATTATCGTCAGAACTATAATAAATATACTTATTACTTCCAATATTATCAATATAACATGCATTATTACCCATATTATGCAGTTATTATCGCTCGAACTACAATAATTATACTTATTACTCCCAATATTATCAATATAACATGCATTATTACCCATATTATGCAGTTATTTTTGCTAGAACTACAATAATTATACTTATTACTCCCAATGTTATTAATATAACATGCATTATTACCCATATTATGCAGTTATTATCGCTAGAACTACAACAATTATGCTTAATACTTTTATTATTATCAATATAACATGCACTATTACCCATATTATGCAGTTATTATCGCTCGAACTATAATAATTATACTTATTACTTTTATTACTATCAATATAACATGCATTATTACCCATATTATGCAGTTATTATCGCTAGAACTATAATAATTATACTTATTACTCCTAATATTATCAATATGTCATGCATTATTACTCATATTATGCAGTTAATATCGCTAGAACTATAATAGTTATACCTATTACTTATATTATTATCAGTATAACATGCACTATTACCGATATTATACTGTTATTATCGTCAGAACTATAATAAATATACTTATTACTTCCAATATTATCAATATAACATGCATTATTACCCATATTATGCAGTTATTATCGCTCGAACTACAATAATTATACTTATTACTCCAATATTATCAATATAACATGCATTATTACCCATATTATGCAGTTATTTTTGCTAGAACTACAATAATTATACTTATTACTCCTAATGTTATTAATATAACATGCATTATTACCCATATTATGCAGTTATTATCGCTAGAACTACAACAATTATGCTTAATACTTTTATTATTATCAATATAACATGCACTATTACCCATATTATGCAGTTATTATCGCTCGAACTATAACAATTATACTTATTACTTTTATTACTATCAATATAACATGCATTATTACCCCTATTATGCAGTTATTATCGCTAGAACTATAATAATTATACTTATTACTCCTAATATTATCAATATGTCATGCATTATTACTCATATTATGCAGTTAATATCGCTAGAACTATAATAGTTATACCTATTACTTATATTATTATCAGTATAACATGCACTATTACCGATATTATACTGTTATTATCGTCAGAACTATAATAAATATACTTATTACTTCCAATATTATCAATATAACATGCATTATTACCCATATTATGCAGTTATTATCGCTCGAACTACAATAATTATACTTATTACTCCAATATTATCAATATAACATGCATTATTACCCATATTATGCAGTTATTTTTGCTAGAACTACAACAATTATGCTTATTACTCCCAATGTTATTAATATAACATGCATTATTACCCATATTATGCAGTTATTATCGCTAGAACTACAACAATTATGCTTAATACTTTTATTATTATCAATATAACATGCACTATTACCCATATTATGCAGTTATTATCGCTCGAACTATAATAATTATACTTATTACTTTTATTACTATCAATATAACATGCATTATTACCCCTATTATGCAGTTATTATCGCTAGAACTATAATAATTATACTTATTACTCCTAATATTATCAATATGTCATGCATTATTACTCATATTATGCAGTTAATATCGCTAGAACTATAATAGTTATACCTATTACTTATATTATTATCAGTATAACATGCACTATTACCGATATTATACTGTTATTATCGTCAGAACTATGATAAATATACTTATTACTTCCAATATTATCAATATAACATGCATTATTACCCATATTATGCAGTTATTATCGCTCGAACTATAATAATTATACTTATTACTTATATTATTATCAGTATAACATGCATTATTACTCCTATTATGCAGTTATTATCGCTAGAACTATAATAATTGTACTTATTACTTTTATTATTATCAGTATAACATGCATTATTACACCTATTATGCAGTTATTATCGCTAGAACTACGATAATTATACTTATTACTCCTAATATTATCAATATGTCATGCATTATTACTCATATTATGCAGTTAATATCGCTAGAACTATAATAGTTATACCTATTACTTATATTATTATCAGTATAACATGCACTATTACCGATATTATACTGTTATTATCGTCAGAACTATAATAAATATACTTATTACTTCCAATATTATCAATATAACATGCATTATTACCCATATTATGCAGTTATTATCGCTCGAACTACAATAATTATACTTATTACTCCCAATATTATCAATATAACATGCATTATTACCCATATTATGCAGTTATTTTTGCTAGAACTACAATAATTATACTTATTACTCCCAATGTTATTAATATAACATGCATTATTACCCATATTATGCAGTTATTTTTGCTAGAACTACAATAATTATACTTATTACTCCCAATGTTATTAATATAACATGCATTATTACCCATATTATGCAGTGATTATCGCTAGAACTACAACAATTATGCTTAATACTTTTATTATTATCAATATAACATGCACTATTACCCATATTATGCAGTTATTATCGCTCGAACTATAATAATTATACTTATTACTTTTATTACTATCAATATAACATGCATTATTACCCCTATTATGCAGTTATTATCGCTAGAACTATAATAATTATACTTATTACTCCTAATATTATCAATATGTCATGCATTATTACTCATATTATGCAGTTAATATCGCTAGAACTATAATAGTTATACCTATTACTTATATTATTATCAGTATAACATGCACTATTACCGATATTATACTGTTATTATCGTCAGAACTATAATAAATATACTTATTACTTCCAATATTATCAATATAACATGCATTATTACCCCTATTATGCAGTTATTATCGCTAGAACTATAATAATTATACTTATTACTCCTAATATTATCAATATGTCATGCATTATTACTCATATTATGCAGTTAATATCGCTAGAACTATAATAGTTATACCTATTACTTATATTATTATCAGTATAACATGCACTATTACCGATATTATACTGTTATTATCGTCAGAACTATAATAAATATACTTATTACTTCCAATATTATCAATATAACATGCATTATTACCCATATTATGCAGTTATTATCGCTCGAACTATAATAATTATACCTATTACTTATATTATTATCAGTATAACATGCACTATTACCGATATTATACTGTTATTATCGTCAGAACTATAATAAATATACTTATTACTTCCAATATTATCAATATAACATGCATTATTACCCATATTATGCAGTTATTATCGCTCGAACTACAATAATTATACTTATTACTCCCAATATTATCAATATAACATGCATTATTACCCATATTATGCAGTTATTTTTGCTAGAACTACAATAATTATACTTATTACTCCCAATGTTATTAATATAACATGCATTATTACCCATATTATGCAGTTATTATCGCTAGAACTACAACAATTATGCTTAATACTTTTATTATTATCAATATAACATGCACTATTACCCATATTATGCAGTTATTATCGCTCGAACTATAATAATTATACTTATTACTTTTATTACTATCAATATAACATGCATTATTACCCATATTATGCAGTTATTATCGCTAGAACTATAATAATTATACTTATTACTCCTAATATTATCAATATGTCATGCATTATTACTCATATTATGCAGTTAATATCGCTAGAACTATAATAGTTATACCTATTACTTATATTATTATCAGTATAACATGCACTATTACCGATATTATACTGTTATTATCGTCAGAACTATAATAAATATACTTATTACTTCCAATATTATCAATATAACATGCATTATTACCCATATTATGCAGTTATTATCGCTCGAACTACAATAATTATACTTATTACTCCCAATATTATCAATATAACATGCATTATTACCCATATTATGCAGTTATTTTTGCTAGAACTACAATAATTATACTTATTACTCCTAATGTTATTAATATAACATGCATTATTACCCATATTATGCAGTTATTATCGCTAGAACTACAACAATTATGCTTAATACTTTTATTATTATCAATATAACATGCACTATTACCCATATTATGCAGTTATTATCGCTCGAACTATAATAATTATACTTATTACTTTTATTACTATCAATATAACATGCATTATTACCCCTATTATGCAGTTATTATCGCTAGAACTATAATAATTATACTTATTACTCCTAATATTATCAATATGTCATGCATTATTACTCATATTATGCAGTTAATATCGCTAGAACTATAATAGTTATACCTATTACTTATATTATTATCAGTATAACATGCACTATTACCGATATTATACTGTTATTATCGTCAGAACTATGATAAATATACTTATTACTTCCAATATTATCAATATAACATGCATTATTACCCATATTATGCAGTTATTATCGCTCGAACTATAATAATTATACTTATTACTTATATTATTATCAGTATAACATGCATTATTACTCCTATTATGCAGTTATTATCGCTAGAACTATAATAATTGTACTTATTACTTTTATTATTATCAGTATAACATGCATTATTACACCTATTATGCAGTTATTATCGCTAGAACTACGATAATTATACTTATTACTCCTAATATTATCAATATGTCATGCATTATTACTCATATTATGCAGTTAATATCGCCAGAACTATAATAGTTATACCTATTACTTATATTATTATCAGTATAACATGCCCTATTACCGATATTATACTGTTATTATCGTCAGAACTATAATAAATATACTTATTACTTCCAATATTATCAATATAACATGCATTATTACCCATATTATGCAGTTATTATCGCTCGAACTACAATAATTATACTTATTACTCCCAATGTTATTAATATAACATGCATTATTACCCATATTATGCAGTTATTATCGCTAGAACTACAACAATTATGCTTAATACTTTTATTATTATCAATATAACATGCACTATTACCCATATTATGCAGTTATTATCGCTCGAACTATAATAATTATACTTATTACTTTTATTACTATCAATATAACATGCATTATTACCCCTATTATGCAGTTATTATCGCTAGAACTATAATAATTATACTTATTACTCCTAATATTATCAATATGTCATGCATTATTACTCATATTATGCAGTTAATATCGCTAGAACTATAATAGTTATACCTATTACTTATATTATTATCAGTATAACATGCACTATTACCGATATTATACTGTTATTATCGTCAGAACTATAATAAATATACTTATTACTTCCAATATTATCAATATAACATGCATTATTACCCATATTATGCAGTTATTATCGCTCGAACTACATTAATTATACTTATTACTCCCAATATTATCAATATAACATGCATTATTACCCATATTATGCAGTTATTTTTGCTAGAACTACAATAATTATACTTATTACTCCCAATGTTATTAATATAACATGCATTATTACCCATATTATGCAGTGATTATCGCTAGAACTACAACAATTATGCTTAATACTTTTATTATTATCAATATAACATGCACTATTACCCATATTATGCAGTTATTATCGCTCGAACTATAATAATTATACTTATTACTTTTATTACTATCAATATAACATGCATTATTACCCCTATTATGCAGTTATTATCGCTAGAACTATAATAATTATACTTATTACTCCTAATATTATCAATATGTCATGCATTATTACTCATATTATGCAGTTAATATCGCTAGAACTATAATAGTTATACCTATTACTTATATTATTATCAGTATAACATGCACTATTACCGATATTATACTGTTATTATCGTCAGAACTATAATAAATATACTTATTACTTCCAATATTATCAATATAACATGCATTATTACCCCTATTATGCAGTTATTATCGCTAGAACTATAATAATTATACTTATTACTCCTAATATTATCAATATGTCATGCATTATTACTCATATTATGCAGTTAATATCGCTAGAACTATAATAGTTATACCTATTACTTATATTATTATCAGTATAACATGCACTATTACCGATATTATACTGTTATTATCGTCAGAACTATAATAAATATACTTATTACTTCCAATATTATCAATATAACATGCATTATTACCCATATTATGCAGTTATTATCGCTCGTACTATAATAATTATACTTATTACTTATATTATTATCAGTATAACATGCATTATTACTCCTATTATGCAGTTATTATCGCTAGAACTATAATAATTGTACTTATTACTTTTATTATTATCAGTATAACATGCATTATTACCCCTATTATGCAGTTATTATCGCTAGAACTACGATAATTATACTTATTACTCCTAATATTATCAATATGTCATGCATTATTACTCATATTATGCAGTTAATATCGCTAGAACTATAATAGTTATACCTATTACTTATATTATTATCAGTATAACATGCACTATTACCGATATTATACTGTTATTATCGTCAGAACTATAATAAATATACTTATTACTTCCAATATTATCAATATAACATGCATTATTACCCATATTATGCAGTTATTATCGCTCGAACTACAATAATTATACTTATTACTCCCAATATTATCAATATAACATGCATTATTACCCATATTATGCAGTTATTTTTGCTAGAACTACAATAATTATACTTATTACTCCTAATGTTATTAATATAACATGCATTATTACCCATATTATGCAGTTATTATCGCTAGAACTACAACAATTATGCTTAATACTTTTATTATTATCAATATAACATGCACTATTACCCATATTATGCAGTTATTATCGCTCGAACTATAATAATTATACTTATTACTTTTATTACTATCAATATAACATGCATTATTACCCCTATTATGCAGTTATTATCGCTAGAACTATAATAATTATACTTATTACTCCTAATATTATCAATATGTCATGCATTATTACTCATATTATGCAGCTAATATCGCTAGAACTATAATAGTTATACCTATTACTTATATTATTATCAGTATAACATGCACTATTACCGATATTATACTGTTATTATCGTCAGAACTATAATAAATATACTTATTACTTCCAATATTATCAGTATAACATGCACTATTACCGATATTATACTGTTATTATCGTCAGAACTATGATAAATATACTTATTACTTCCAATATTATCAATATAACATGCATTATTACCCATATTATGCAGTTATTATCGCTCGAACTATAATAATTATACTTATTACTTATATTATTATCAGTATAACATGCATTATTACTCCTATTATGCAGTTATTATCGCTAGAACTATAATAATTGTACTTATTACTTTTATTATTATCAGTATAACATGCATTATTACACCTATTATGCAGTTATTATCGCTAGAACTACGATAATTATACTTATTACTCCTAATATTATCAATATGTCATGCATTATTACTCATATTATGCAGTTAATATCGCTAGAACTATAATAGTTATACCTATTACTTATATTATTATCAGTATAACATGCACTATTACCGATATTATACTGTTATTATCGTCAGAACTATAATAAATATACTTATTACTTCCAATATTATCAATATAACATGCATTATTACCCATATTATGCAGTTATTATCGCTCGAACTACAATAATTATACTTATTACTCCCAATGTTATTAATATAACATGCATTATTACCCATATTATGCAGTTATTATCGCTAGAACTACAACAATTATGCTTAATACTTTTATTATTATCAATATAACATGCACTATTACCCATATTATGCAGTTATTATCGCTCGAACTATAATAATTATACTTATTACTTTTATTACTATCAATATAACATGCATTATTACCCCTATTATGCAGTTATTATCGCTAGAACTATAATAATTATACTTATTACTCCTAATATTATCAATATGTCATGCATTATTACTCATATTATGCAGTTAATATCGCTAGAACTATAATAGTTATACCTATTACTTATATTATTATCAGTATAACATGCACTATTACCGATATTATACTGTTATTATCGTCAGAACTATAATAAATATACTTATTACTTCCAATATTATCAATATAACATGCATTATTACCCATATTATGCAGTTATTATCGCTCGAACTACATTAATTATACTTATTACTCCCAATATTATCAATATAACATGCATTATTACCCATATTATGCAGTTATTTTTGCTAGAACTACAATAATTATACTTATTACTCCCAATGTTATTAATATAACATGCATTATTACCCATATTATGCAGTGATTATCGCTAGAACTACAACAATTATGCTTAATACTTTTATTATTATCAATATAACATGCACTATTACCCATATTATGCAGTTATTATCGCTCGAACTATAATAATTATACTTATTACTTTTATTACTATCAATATAACATGCATTATTACCCCTATTATGCAGTTATTATCGCTAGAACTATAATAATTATACTTATTACTCCTAATATTATCAATATGTCATGCATTATTACTCATATTATGCAGTTAATATCGCTAGAACTATAATAGTTATACCTATTACCTATATTATTATCAGTATAACATGCACTATTACCGATATTATACTGTTATTATCGTCAGAACTATAATAAATATACTTATTACTTCCAATATTATCAATATAACATGCATTATTACCCATATTATGCAGTTATTATCGCTCGAACTACATTAATTATACTTATTACTCCCAATATTATCAATATAACATGCATTATTACCCATATTATGCAGTTATTTTTGCTAGAACTACAATAATTATACTTATTACTCCCAATGTTATTAATATAACATGCATTATTACCCATATTATGCAGTGATTATCGCTAGAACTACAACAATTATGCTTAATACTTTTATTATTATCAATATAACATGCACTATTACCCATATTATGCAGTTATTATCGCTCGAACTATAATAATTATACTTATTACTTTTATTACTATCAATATAACATGCATTATTACCCCTATTATGCAGTTATTATCGCTAGAACTATAATAATTATACTTATTACTCCTAATATTATCAATATGTCATGCATTATTACTCATATTATGCAGTTAATATCGCTAGAACTATAATAGTTATACCTATTACTTATATTATTATCAGTATAACATGCACTATTACCGATATTATACTGTTATTATCGTCAGAACTATAATAAATATACTTATTACTTCCAATATTATCAATATAACATGCATTATTACCCCTATTATGCAGTTATTATCGCTAGAACTATAATAATTATACTTATTACTCCTAATATTATCAATATGTCATGCATTATTACTCATATTATGCAGTTAATATCGCTAGAACTATAATAGTTATACCTATTACTTATATTATTATCAGTATAACATGCACTATTACCGATATTATACTGTTATTATCGTCAGAACTATAATAAATATACTTATTACTTCCAATATTATCAATATAACATGCATTATTACCCATATTATGCAGTTATTATCGCTCGTACTATAATAATTATACTTATTACTTATATTATTATCAGTATAACATGCATTATTACTCCTATTATGCAGTTATTATCGCTAGAACTATAATAATTGTACTTATTACTTTTATTATTATCAGTATAACATGCATTATTACCCCTATTATGCAGTTATTATCGCTAGAACTACGATAATTATACTTATTACTCCTAATATTATCAATATGTCATGCATTATTACTCATATTATGCAGTTAATATCGCTAGAACTATAATAGTTATACCTATTACTTATATTATTATCAGTATAACATGCACTATTACCGATATTATACTGTTATTATCGTCAGAACTATAATAAATATACTTATTACTTCCAATATTATCAATATAACATGCATTATTACCCATATTATGCAGTTATTATCGCTCGAACTACAATAATTATACTTATTACTCCCAATATTATCAATATAACATGCATTATTACCCATATTATGCAGTTATTTTTGCTAGAACTACAATAATTATACTTATTACTCCTAATGTTATTAATATAACATGCATTATTACCCATATTATGCAGTTATTATCGCTAGAACTACAACAATTATGCTTAATACTTTTATTATTATCAATATAACATGCACTATTACCCATATTATGCAGTTATTATCGCTCGAACTATAATAATTATACTTATTACTTTTATTACTATCAATATAACATGCATTATTACCCCTATTATGCAGTTATTATCGCTAGAACTATAATAATTATACTTATTACTCCTAATATTATCAATATGTCATGCATTATTACTCATATTATGCAGTTAATATCGCTAGAACTATAATAGTTATACCTATTACTTATATTATTATCAGTATAACATGCACTATTACCGATATTATACTGTTATTATCGTCAGAACTATAATAAATATACTTATTACTTCCAATATTATCAATATAACATGCATTATTACCCATATTATGCAGTTATTATCGCTCGAACTACAATAATTATACTTATTACTCCCAATATTATCAATATAACATGCATTATTACCCATATTATGCAGTTATTTTTGCTAGAACTACAACAATTATGCTTATCACTCCCAATGTTATTAATATAACATGCATTATTACCCATATTATGCAGTTATTATCGCTAGAACTACAACAATTATGCTTAATACTTTTATTATTATCAATATAACATGCACTATTACCCATATTATGCAGTTATTATCGCTCGAACTATAATAATTATACTTATTACTTTTATTACTATCAATATAACATGCATTATTACCCCTATTATGCAGTTATTATCGCTAGAACTATAATAATTATACTTATTACTCCTAATATTATCAATATGTCATGCATTATTACTCATATTATGCAGTTAATATCGCTAGAACTATAATAGTTATACCTATTACTTATATTATTATCAGTATAACATGCACTATTACCGATATTATACTGTTATTATCGTCAGAACTATAATAAATATACTTATTACTTCCAATATTATCAATATAACATGCATTATTACCCCTATTATGCAGTTATTATCGCTAGAACTATAATAATTATACTTATTACTCCTAATATTATCAATATGTCATGCATTATTACTCATATTATGCAGTTAATATCGCTAGAACTATAATAGTTATACCTATTACTTATATTATTATCAGTATAACATGCACTATTACCGATATTATACTGTTATTATCGTCAGAACTATAATAAATATACTTATTACTTCCAATATTATCAATATAACATGCATTATTACCCATATTATGCAGTTATTATCGCTCGTACTATAATAATTATACTTATTACTTATATTATTATCAGTATAACATGCATTATTACTCCTATTATGCAGTTATTATCGCTAGAACTATAATAATTGTACTTATTACTTTTATTATTATCAGTATAACATGCATTATTACCCCTATTATGCAGTTATTATCGCTAGATCTACGATAATTATACTTATTACTCCTAATATTATCAATATGTCATGCATTATTACTCATATTATGCAGTTAATATCGCTAGAACTATAATAGTTATACCTATTACTTATATTATTATCAGTATAACATGCACTATTACCGATATTATACTGTTATTATCGTCAGAACTATAATAAATATACTTATTACTTCCAATATTATCAATATAACATGCATTATTACCCATATTATGCAGTTATTTTTGCTAGAACTACAATAATTATACTTATTACTCCCAATGTTATTAATATAACATGCATTATTACCCATATTATGCAGTTATTATCGCTAGAACTACAACAATTATGCTTAATACTTTTATTATTATCAATATAACATGCACTATTACCCATATTATGCAGTTATTATCGCTCGAACTATAATAATTATACTTATTACTTTTATTACTATCAATATAACATGCATTATTACCCCTATTATGCAGTTATTATCGCTAGAACTATAATAATTATACTTATTACTCCTAATATTATCAATATGTCATGCATTATTACTCATATTATGCAGTTAATATCGCTAGAACTATAATAGTTATACCTATTACTTATATTATTATCAGTATAACATGCACTATTACCGATATTATACTGTTATTATCGTCAGAACTATAATAAATATACTTATTACTTCCAATATTATCAATATAACATGCATTATTACCCATATTATGCAGTTATTATCGCTCGGACTACAATAATTATACTTATTACTCCCAATATTATCAATATAACATGCATTATTACCCATATTATGCAGTTATTTTTGCTAGAACTACAATAATTATACTTATTACTCCTAATGTTATTAATATAACATGCATTATTACCCATATTATGCAGTTATTATCGCTAGAACTACAACAATTATGCTTAATACTTTTATTATTATCAATATAACATGCACTATTACCCATATTATGCAGTTATTATCGCTCGAACTATAATAATTATACTTATTACTTTTATTACTATCAATATAACATGCATTATTACCCCTATTATGCAGTTATTATCGCTAGAACTATAATAATTATACTTATTACTCCTAATATTATCAATATGTCATGCATTATTACTCATATTATACAGTTAATATCGCTAGAACTATAATAGTTATACTTATTACTTATATTATTTTCAGTATAACATGCACTATTACCCATATTATGCAGTTATTATCGCTCGAACTATAATAATTATACTTATTACTGTTATTACTATCAATATAACATGCATTATTACCCCTATTGTGCAGTTATTATCGCTAGAACTATAATAATTATACTTATTACTCCTAATATTATCAATATGTCATGCATTATTACTCATATTATGCAGTTAATATCGCTAGAACTATAATAGTTATACCTATTACTTATATTATTATCAGTATAACATGCACTATTACCGATATTATACTGTTATTATCGTCAGAACTATAATAAATATACTTATTACTTCCAATATTATCAATATAACATGCATTATTACCCCTATTATGCAGTTATTATCGCTAGAACTATAATAATTATACTTATTACTCCTAATATTATCAATATGTCATGCATTATTACTCATATTATGCAGTTAATATCGCTAGAACTATAATAGTTATACCTATTACTTATATTATTATCAGTATAACATGCACTATTACCGATATTATACTGTTATTATCGTCAGAACTATAATAAATATACTTATTACTTCCAATATTATCAATATAACATGCATTATTACCCATATTATGCAGTTATTATCGCTCGTACTATAATAATTATACTTATTACTTATATTATTATCAGTATAACATGCATTATTACTCCTATTATGCAGTTATTATCGCTAGAACTATAATAATTGTACTTATTACTTTTATTATTATCAGTATAACATGCATTATTACCCCTATTATGCAGTTATTATCGCTAGAACTACGATAATTATACTTATTACTCCTAATATTATCAATATGTCATGCATTATTACTCATATTATGCAGTTAATATCGCTAGAACTATAATAGTTATACCTATTACTTATATTATTATCAGTATAACATGCACTATTACCGATATTATACTGTTATTATCGTCAGAACTATAATAAATATACTTATTACTTCCAATATTATCAATATAACATGCATTATTACCCATATTATGCAGTTATTATCGCTCGAACTACAATAATTATACTTATTACTCCCAATATTATCAATATAACATGCATTATTACCCATATTATGCAGTTATTTTTGCTAGAACTACAATAATTATACTTATTACTCCCAATGTTATTAATATAACATGCATTATTACCCATATTATGCAGTTATTATCGCTAGAACTACAACAATTATGCTTAATACTTTTATTATTATCAATATAACATGCACTATTACCCATATTATGCAGTTATTATCGCTCGAACTATAATAATTATACTTATTACTTTTATTACTATCAATATAACATGCATTATTACCCCTATTATGCAGTTATTATCGCTAGAACTATAATAATTATACTTATTACTCCTAATATTATCAATATGTCATGCATTATTACTCATATTATGCAGTTAATATCGCTAGAACTATAATAGTTATACCTATTACTTATATTATTATCAGTATAACATGCACTATTACCGATATTATACTGTTATTATCGTCAGAACTATAATAAATATACTTATTACTTCCAATATTATCAATATAACATGCATTATTACCCATATTATGCAGTTATTATCGCTCGAACTACAATAATTATACTTATTACTCCCAATATTATCAATATAACATGCATTATTACCCATATTATGCAGTTATTTTTGCTAGAACTACAATAATTATACTTATTACTCCCAATGTTATTAATATAACATGCATTATTACCCATATTATGCAGTGATTATCGCTAGAACTACAACAATTATGCTTAATACTTTTATTATTATCAATATAACATGCACTATTACCCATATTATGCAGTTATTATCGCTCGAACTATAATAATTATACTTATTACTTTTATTACTATCAATATAACATGCATTATTACCCCTATTATGCAGTTATTATCGCTAGAACTATAATAATTATACTTATTACTCCTAATATTATCAATATGTCATGCATTATTACTCATATTATGCAGTTAATATCGCTAGAACTATAATAGTTATACCTATTACTTATATTATTATCAGTATAACATGCACTATTACCGATATTATACTGTTATTATCGTCAGAACTATAATAAATATACTTATTACTTCCAATATTATCAATATAACATGCATTATTACCCCTATTATGCAGTTATTATCGCTAGAACTACAATAATTGTACTTATTACTCCCAATATTATCAATATAACATGTATTATTACCCATATTATGCAGTTATTTTTGCTAGAACTACAATAATTATACTTATTACTCCCAATGTTATTAATATAACATGCATTATTACCCATATTATGCAGTTATTATCGCTAGAACTACAACAATTATGCTTAATACTTTTATTATTATCAATATAACATGCACTATTACCCATATTATGCAGTTATTATCGCTCGAACTATAATAATTATACTTATTACTTTTATTACTATCAATATAACATGCATTATTACCCCTATTATGCAGTTATTATCGCTAGAACTATAATAATTATACTTATTACTCCTAATATTATCAATATGTCATGCATTATTACTCATATTATACAGTTAATATCGCTAGAACTATAATAGTTATACTTATTACTTATATTATTTTCAGTATAACATGCACTATTACCCATATTATGCAGTTATTATCGCTCGAACTATAATAATTATACTTATTACTGTTATTACTATCAATATAACATGCATTATTACCCCTATTGTGCAGTTATTATCGCTAGAACTATAATAATTATACTTATTACTCCTAATATTATCAATATGTCATGCATTATTACTCATATTATGCAGTTAATATCGCTAGAACTATAATAGTTATACCTATTACTTATATTATTATCAGTATAACATGCACTATTACCGATATTATACTGTTATTATCGTCAGAACTATAATAAATATACTTATTACTTCCAATATTATCAATATAACATGCATTATTACCCATATTATGCAGTTATTATCGCTCGAACTACAATAATTATACTTATTACTCCCAATATTATCAATATAACATGCATTATTACCCATATTATGCAGTTATTTTTGCTAGAACTACAACAATTATGCTTATTACTCCCAATGTTATTAATATAACATGCATTATTACCCATATTATGCAGTTATTATCGCTAGAACTACAACAATTATGCTTAATACTTTTATTATTATCAATATAACATGCACTATTACCCATATTATGCAGTTATTATCGCTCGAACTATAATAATTATACTTATTACTTTTATTACTATCAATATAACATGCATTATTACCCCTATTATGCAGTTATTATCGCTAGAACTATAATAATTATACTTATTACTCCTAATATTATCAATATGTCATGCATTATTACTCATATTATGCAGTTAATATCGCTAGAACTATAATAGTTATACCTATTACTTATATTATTATCAGTATAACATGCACTATTACCGATATTATACTGTTATTATCGTCAGAACTATGATAAATATACTTATTACTTCCAATATTATCAATATAACATGCATTATTACCCATATTATGCAGTTATTATCGCTCGAACTATAATAATTATACTTATTACTTATATTATTATCAGTATAACATGCATTATTACTCCTATTATGCAGTTATTATCGCTAGAACTATAATAATTGTACTTATTACTTTTATTATTATCAGTATAACATGCATTATTACCCCTATTATGCAGTTATTATCGCTAGAACTACGATAATTATACTTATTACTCCCAATATTATCAATATAACATGCATTATTACCCATATTATGCAGTTATTTTTGCTAGAACTACAATAATTATACTTATTACTCCCAATGTTATTAATATAACATGCATTATTACCCATATTATGCAGTGATTATCGCTAGAACTACAACAATTATGCTTAATACTTTTATTATTATCAATATAACATGCACTATTACCCATATTATGCAGTTATTATCGCTCGAACTATAATAATTATACTTATTACTTTTATTACTATCAATATAACATGCATTATTACCCCTATTATGCAGTTATTATCGCTAGAACTATAATAATTATACTTATTACTCCTAATATTATCAATATGTCATGCATTATTACTCATATTATGCAGTTAATATCGCTAGAACTATAATAGTTATACCTATTACTTATATTATTATCAGTATAACATGCACTATTACCGATATTATACTGTTATTATCGTCAGAACTATAATAAATATACTTATTACTTCCAATATTATCAATATAACATGCATTATTACCCCTATTATGCAGTTATTATCGCTAGAACTATAATAATTATACTTATTACTCCTAATATTATCAATATGTCATGCATTATTACTCATATTATGCAGTTAATATCGCTAGAACTATAATAGTTATACCTATTACTTATATTATTATCAGTATAACATGCACTATTACCGATATTATACTGTTATTATCGTCAGAACTATAATAAATATACTTATTACTTCCAATATTATCAATATAACATGCATTATTACCCATATTATGCAGTTATTATCGCTCGTACTATAATAATTATACTTATTACTTATATTATTATCAGTATAACATGCATTATTACTCCTATTATGCAGTTATTATCGCTAGAACTATAATAATTGTACTTATTACTTTTATTATTATCAGTATAACATGCATTATTACCCCTATTATGCAGTTATTATCGCTAGAACTACGATAATTATACTTATTACTCCTAATATTATCAATATGTCATGCATTATTACTCATATTATGCAGTTAATATCGCTAGAACTATAATAGTTATACCTATTACTTATATTATTATCAGTATAACATGCACTATTACCGATATTATACTGTTATTATCGTCAGAACTATAATAAATATACTTATTACTTCCAATATTATCAATATAACATGCATTATTACCCATATTATGCAGTTATTATCGCTCGAACTACAATAATTATACTTATTACTCCCAATATTATCAATATAACATGCATTATTACCCATATTATGCAGTTATTTTTGCTAGAACTACAATAATTATACTTATTACTCCCAATGTTATTAATATAACATGCATTATTACCCATATTATGCAGTTATTATCGCTAGAACTACAACAATTATGCTTAATACTTTTATTATTATCAATATAACATGCACTATTACCCATATTATGCAGTTATTATCGCTCGAACTATAATAATTATACTTATTACTTTTATTACTATCAATATAACATGCATTATTACCCCTATTATGCAGTTATTATCGCTAGAACTATAATAATTATACTTATTACTCCTAATATTATCAATATGTCATGCATTATTACTCATATTATGCAGTTAATATCGCTAGAACTATAATAGTTATACCTATTACTTATATTATTATCAGTATAACATGCACTATTACCGATATTATACTGTTATTATCGTCAGAACTATAATAAATATACTTATTACTTCCAATATTATCAATATAACATGCATTATTACCCATATTATGCAGTTATTATCGCTCGGACTACAATAATTATACTTATTACTCCCAATATTATCAATATAACATGCATTATTACCCATATTATGCAGTTATTTTTGCTAGAACTACAATAATTATACTTATTACTCCTAATGTTATTAATATAACATGCATTATTACCCATATTATGCAGTGATTATCGCTAGAACTACAACAATTATGCTTAATACTTTTATTATTATCAATATAACATGCACTATTACCCATATTATGCAGTTATTATCGCTCGAACTATAATAATTATACTTATTACTTTTATTACTATCAATATAACATGCATTATTACCCCTATTATGCAGTTATTATCGCTAGAACTATAATAATTATACTTATTACTCCTAATATTATCAATATGTCATGCATTATTACTCATATTATGCAGTTAATATCGCTAGAACTATAATAGTTATACCTATTACTTATATTATTATCAGTATAACATGTACTATTACCGATATTATACTGTTATTATCGTCAGAACTATAATAAATATACTTATTACTTCCAATATTATCAACATAACATGCATTATTACCCCTATTATGCAGTTATTATCGCTAGAACTATAATAATTATACTTATTACTCCTAATATTATCAATATGTCATGCATTATTACTCATATTATGCAGTTAATATCGCTAGAACTATAATAGTTATACCTATTACTTATATTATTATCAGTATAACATGCACTATTACCGATATTATACTGTTATTATCGTCAGAACTATAATAAATATACTTATTACTTCCAATATTATCAATATAACATGCATTATTACCCATATTATGCAGTTATTATCGCTCGAACTATAATAATTATACCTATTACTTATATTATTATCAGTATAACATGCACTATTACCGATATTATACTGTTATTATCGTCAGAACTATAATAAATATACTTATTACTTCCAATATTATCAATATAACATGCATTATTACCCATATTATGCAGTTATTATCGCTCGAACTACAATAATTATACTTATTACTCCCAATATTATCAATATAACATGCATTATTACCCATATTATGCAGTTATTTTTGCTAGAACTACAATAATTATACTTATTACTCCCAATGTTATTAATATAACATGCATTATTACCCATATTATGCAGTTATTATCGCTAGAACTACAACAATTATGCTTAATACTTTTATTATTATCAATATAACATGCACTATTACCCATATTATGCAGTTATTATCGCTCGAACTATAATAATTATACTTATTACTTTTATTACTATCAATATAACATGCATTATTACCCCTATTATGCAGTTATTATCGCTAGAACTATAATAATTATACTTATTACTCCTAATATTATCAATATGTCATGCATTATTACTCATATTATGCAGTTAATATCGCTAGAACTATAATAGTTATACCTATTACTTATATTATTATCAGTATAACATGCACTATTACCGATATTATACTGTTATTATCGTCAGAACTATAATAAATATACTTATTACTTCCAATATTATCAATATAACATGCATTATTACCCATATTATGCAGTTATTATCGCTCGAACTACAATAATTATACTTATTACTCCCAATATTATCAATATAACATGCATTATTACCCATATTATGCAGTTATTTTTGCTAGAACTACAATAATTATACTTATTACTCCCAATGTTATTAATATAACATGCATTATTACCCATATTATGCAGTGATTATCGCTAGAACTACAACAATTATGCTTAATACTTTTATTATTATCAATATAACATGCACTATTACCCATATTATGCAGTTATTATCGCTCGAACTATAATAATTATACTTATTACTTTTATTACTATCAATATAACATGCATTATTACCCCTATTATGCAGTTATTATCGCTAGAACTATAATAATTATACTTATTACTCCTAATATTATCAATATGTCATGCATTATTACTCATATTATGCAGTTAATATCGCTAGAACTATAATAGTTATACCTATTACTTATATTATTATCAGTATAACATGCACTATTACCGATATTATACTGTTATTATCGTCAGAACTATAATAAATATACTTATTACTTCCAATATTATCAATATAACATGCATTATTACCCCTATTATGCAGTTATTATCGCTAGAACTACAATAATTGTACTTATTACTCCCAATATTATCAATATAACATGTATTATTACCCATATTATGCAGTTATTTTTGCTAGAACTACAATAATTATACTTATTACTCCCAATGTTATTAATATAACATGCATTATTACCCATATTATGCAGTTATTATCGCTAGAACTACAACAATTATGCTTAATACTTTTATTATTATCAATATAACATGCACTATTACCCATATTATGCAGTTATTATCGCTCGAACTATAATAATTATACTTATTACTTTTATTACTATCAATATAACATGCATTATTACCCCTATTATGCAGTTATTATCGCTAGAACTATAATAATTATACTTATTACTCCTAATATTATCAATATGTCATGCATTATTACTCATATTATACAGTTAATATCGCTAGAACTATAATAGTTATACTTATTACTTATATTATTTTCAGTATAACATGCACTATTACCCATATTATGCAGTTATTATCGCTCGAACTATAATAATTATACTTATTACTGTTATTACTATCAATATAACATGCATTATTACCCCTATTGTGCAGTTATTATCGCTAGAACTATAATAATTATACTTATTACTCCTAATATTATCAATATGTCATGCATTATTACTCATATTATGCAGTTAATATCGCTAGAACTATAATAGTTATACCTATTACTTATATTATTATCAGTATAACATGCACTATTACCGATATTATACTGTTATTATCGTCAGAACTATAATAAATATACTTATTACTTCCAATATTATCAATATAACATGCATTATTACCCATATTATGCAGTTATTATCGCTCGAACTACAATAATTATACTTATTACTCCCAATATTATCAATATAACATGCATTATTACCCATATTATGCAGTTATTTTTGCTAGAACTACAACAATTATGCTTATTACTCCCAATGTTATTAATATAACATGCATTATTACCCATATTATGCAGTTATTATCGCTAGAACTACAACAATTATGCTTAATACTTTTATTATTATCAATATAACATGCACTATTACCCATATTATGCAGTTATTATCGCTCGAACTATAATAATTATACTTATTACTTTTATTACTATCAATATAACATGCATTATTACCCCTATTATGCAGTTATTATCGCTAGAACTATAATAATTATACTTATTACTCCTAATATTATCAATATGTCATGCATTATTACTCATATTATGCAGTTAATATCGCTAGAACTATAATAGTTATACCTATTACTTATATTATTATCAGTATAACATGCACTATTACCGATATTATACTGTTATTATCGTCAGAACTATGATAAATATACTTATTACTTCCAATATTATCAATATAACATGCATTATTACCCATATTATGCAGTTATTATCGCTCGAACTATAATAATTATACTTATTACTTATATTATTATCAGTATAACATGCATTATTACTCCTATTATGCAGTTATTATCGCTAGAACTATAATAATTGTACTTATTACTTTTATTATTATCAGTATAACATGCATTATTACCCCTATTATGCAGTTATTATCGCTAGAACTACGATAATTATACTTATTACTCCCAATATTATCAATATAACATGCATTATTACCCATATTATGCAGTTATTTTTGCTAGAACTACAATAATTATACTTATTACTCCCAATGTTATTAATATAACATGCATTATTACCCATATTATGCAGTGATTATCGCTAGAACTACAACAATTATGCTTAATACTTTTATTATTATCAATATAACATGCACTATTACCCATATTATGCAGTTATTATCGCTCGAACTATAATAATTATACTTATTACTTTTATTACTATCAATATAACATGCATTATTACCCCTATTATGCAGTTATTATCGCTAGAACTATAATAATTATACTTATTACTCCTAATATTATCAATATGTCATGCATTATTACTCATATTATGCAGTTAATATCGCTAGAACTATAATAGTTATACCTATTACTTATATTATTATCAGTATAACATGCACTATTACCGATATTATACTGTTATTATCGTCAGAACTATAATAAATATACTTATTACTTCCAATATTATCAATATAACATGCATTATTACCCCTATTATGCAGTTATTATCGCTAGAACTATAATAATTATACTTATTACTCCTAATATTATCAATATGTCATGCATTATTACTCATATTATGCAGTTAATATCGCTAGAACTATAATAGTTATACCTATTACTTATATTATTATCAGTATAACATGCACTATTACCGATATTATACTGTTATTATCGTCAGAACTATAATAAATATACTTATTACTTCCAATATTATCAATATAACATGCATTATTACCCATATTATGCAGTTATTATCGCTCGTACTATAATAATTATACTTATTACTTATATTATTATCAGTATAACATGCATTATTACTCCTATTATGCAGTTATTATCGCTAGAACTATAATAATTGTACTTATTACTTTTATTATTATCAGTATAACATGCATTATTACCCCTATTATGCAGTTATTATCGCTAGAACTACGATAATTATACTTATTACTCCTAATATTATCAATATGTCATGCATTATTACTCATATTATGCAGTTAATATCGCTAGAACTATAATAGTTATACCTATTACTTATATTATTATCAGTATAACATGCACTATTACCGATATTATACTGTTATTATCGTCAGAACTATAATAAATATACTTATTACTTCCAATATTATCAATATAACATGCATTATTACCCATATTATGCAGTTATTATCGCTCGAACTACAATAATTATACTTATTACTCCCAATATTATCAATATAACATGCATTATTACCCATATTATGCAGTTATTTTTGCTAGAACTACAATAATTATACTTATTACTCCCAATGTTATTAATATAACATGCATTATTACCCATATTATGCAGTTATTATCGCTAGAACTACAACAATTATGCTTAATACTTTTATTATTATCAATATAACATGCACTATTACCCATATTATGCAGTTATTATCGCTCGAACTATAATAATTATACTTATTACTTTTATTACTATCAATATAACATGCATTATTACCCCTATTATGCAGTTATTATCGCTAGAACTATAATAATTATACTTATTACTCCTAATATTATCAATATGTCATGCATTATTACTCATATTATGCAGTTAATATCGCTAGAACTATAATAGTTATACCTATTACTTATATTATTATCAGTATAACATGCACTATTACCGATATTATACTGTTATTATCGTCAGAACTATAATAAATATACTTATTACTTCCAATATTATCAATATAACATGCATTATTACCCATATTATGCAGTTATTATCGCTCGGACTACAATAATTATACTTATTACTCCCAATATTATCAATATAACATGCATTATTACCCATATTATGCAGTTATTTTTGCTAGAACTACAATAATTATACTTATTACTCCTAATGTTATTAATATAACATGCATTATTACCCATATTATGCAGTGATTATCGCTAGAACTACAACAATTATGCTTAATACTTTTATTATTATCAATATAACATGCACTATTACCCATATTATGCAGTTATTATCGCTCGAACTATAATAATTATACTTATTACTTTTATTACTATCAATATAACATGCATTATTACCCCTATTATGCAGTTATTATCGCTAGAACTATAATAATTATACTTATTACTCCTAATATTATCAATATGTCATGCATTATTACTCATATTATGCAGTTAATATCGCTAGAACTATAATAGTTATACCTATTACTTATATTATTATCAGTATAACATGTACTATTACCGATATTATACTGTTATTATCGTCAGAACTATAATAAATATACTTATTACTTCCAATATTATCAACATAACATGCATTATTACCCCTATTATGCAGTTATTATCGCTAGAACTATAATAATTATACTTATTACTCCTAATATTATCAATATGTCATGCATTATTACTCATATTATGCAGTTAATATCGCTAGAACTATAATAGTTATACCTATTACTTATATTATTATCAGTATAACATGCACTATTACCGATATTATACTGTTATTATCGTCAGAACTATAATAAATATACTTATTACTTCCAATATTATCAATATAACATGCATTATTACCCATATTATGCAGTTATTATCGCTCGAACTATAATAATTATACCTATTACTTATATTATTATCAGTATAACATGCACTATTACCGATATTATACTGTTATTATCGTCAGAACTATAATAAATATACTTATTACTTCCAATATTATCAATATAACATGCATTATTACCCATATTATGCAGTTATTATCGCTCGAACTACAATAATTATACTTATTACTCCCAATATTATCAATATAACATGCATTATTACCCATATTATGCAGTTATTTTTGCTAGAACTACAATAATTATACTTATTACTCCCAATGTTATTAATATAACATGCATTATTACCCATATTATGCAGTTATTATCGCTAGAACTACAACAATTATGCTTAATACTTTTATTATTATCAATATAACATGCACTATTACCCATATTATGCAGTTATTATCGCTCGAACTATAATAATTATACTTATTACTTTTATTACTATCAATATAACATGCATTATTACCCATATTATGCAGTTATTATCGCTAGAACTATAATAATTATACTTATTACTCCTAATATTATCAATATGTCATGCATTATTACTCATATTATGCAGTTAATATCGCTAGAACTATAATAGTTATACCTATTACTTATATTATTATCAGTATAACATGCACTATTACCGATATTATACTGTTATTATCGTCAGAACTATAATAAATATACTTATTACTTCCAATATTATCAATATAACATGCATTATTACCCATATTATGCAGTTATTATCGCTCGAACTACAATAATTATACTTATTACTCCCAATATTATCAATATAACATGCATTATTACCCATATTATGCAGTTATTTTTGCTAGAACTACAATAATTATACTTATTACTCCTAATGTTATTAATATAACATGCATTATTACCCATATTATGCAGTTATTATCGCTAGAACTACAACAATTATGCTTAATACTTTTATTATTATCAATATAACATTCACTATTACCCATATTATGCAGTTATTATCGCTCGAACTATAATAATTATACTTATTACTTTTATTACTATCAATATAACATGCATTATTACCCCTATTATGCAGTTATTATCGCTAGAACTATAATAATTATACTTATTACTCCTAATATTATCAATATGTCATGCATTATTACTCATATTATGCAGTTAATATCGCTAGAACTATAATAGTTATACCTATTACTTATATTATTATCAGTATAACATGCACTATTACCGATATTATACTGTTATTATCGTCAGAACTATAATAAATATACTTATTACTTCCAATATTATCAATATAACATGCATTATTACCCATATTATGCAGTTATTATCGCTCGAACTACAATAATTATACTTATTACTCCCAATATTATCAATATAACATGCATTATTACCCATATTATGCAGTTATTTTTGCTAGAACTACAACAATTATGCTTATTACTCCCAATGTTATTAATATAACATGCATTATTACCCATATTATGCAGTTATTATCGCTAGAACTACAACAATTATGCTTAATACTTTTATTATTATCAATATAACATGCACTATTACCCATATTATGCAGTTATTATCGCTCGAACTATAATAATTATACTTATTACTTTTATTACTATCAATATAACATGCATTATTACCCCTATTATGCAGTTATTATCGCTAGAACTATAATAATTATACTTATTACTCCTAATATTATCAATATGTCATGCATTATTACTCATATTATGCAGTTAATATCGCTAGAACTATAATAGTTATACCTATTACTTATATTATTATCAGTATAACATGCACTATTACCGATATTATACTGTTATTATCGTCAGAACTATGATAAATATACTTATTACTTCCAATATTATCAATATAACATGCATTATTACCCATATTATGCAGTTATTATCGCTCGAACTATAATAATTATACTTATTACTTATATTATTATCAGTATAACATGCATTATTACTCCTATTATGCAGTTATTATCGCTAGAACTATAATAATTGTACTTATTACTTTTATTATTATCAGTATAACATGCATTATTACACCTATTATGCAGTTATTATCGCTAGAACTACGATAATTATACTTATTACTCCTAATATTATCAATATGTCATGCATTATTACTCATATTATGCAGTTAATATCGCTAGAACTATAATAGTTATACCTATTACTTATATTATTATCAGTATAACATGCACTATTACCGATATTATACTGTTATTATCGTCAGAACTATAATAAATATACTTATTACTTCCAATATTATCAATATAACATGCATTATTACCCATATTATGCAGTTATTATCGCTCGAACTACAATAATTATACTTATTACTCCCAATATTATCAATATAACATGCATTATTACCCATATTATGCAGTTATTTTTGCTAGAACTACAATAATTATACTTATTACTCCCAATGTTATTAATATAACATGCATTATTACCCATATTATGCAGTTATTATCGCTAGAACTACAACAATTATGCTTAATACTTTTATTATTATCAATATAACATGCACTATTACCCATATTATGCAGTTATTATCGCTCGAACTATAATAATTATACTTATTACTTTTATTACTATCAATATAACATGCATTATTACCCCTATTATGCAGTTATTATCGCTAGAACTATAATAATTATACTTATTACTCCTAATATTATCAATATAACATGCATTATTACCCATATTATGCAGTTATTATCGCTCGTACTATAATAATTATACTTATTACTTATATTATTATCAGTATAACATGCATTATTACTCCTATTATGCAGTTATTATCGCTAGAACTATAATAATTGTACTTATTACTTTTATTATTATCAGTATAACATGCATTATTACCCCTATTATGCAGTTATTATCGCTAGAACTACGATAATTATACTTATTACTCCTAATATTATCAATATGTCATGCATTATTACTCATATTATGCAGTTAATATCGCTAGAACTATAATAGTTATACCTATTACTTATATTATTATCAGTATAACATGCACTATTACCGATATTATACTGTTATTATCGTCAGAACTATAATAAATATACTTATTACTTCCAATATTATCAATATAACATGCATTATTACCCATATTATGCAGTTATTATCGCTCGAACTACAATAATTATACTTATTACTCCCAATATTATCAATATAACATGCATTATTACCCATATTATGCAGTTATTTTTGCTAGAACTACAATAATTATACTTATTACTCCCAATGTTATTAATATAACATGCATTATTACCCATATTATGCAGTGATTATCGCTAGAACTACAACAATTATGCTTAATACTTTTATTATTATCAATATAACATGCACTATTACCCATATTATGCAGTTATTATCGCTCGAACTATAATAATTATACTTATTACTTTTATTACTATCAATATAACATGCATTATTACCCCTATTATGCAGTTATTATCGCTAGAACTATAATAATTATACTTATTACTCCTAATATTATCAATATGTCATGCATTATTACTCATATTATGCAGTTAATATCGCTAGAACTATAATAGTTATACCTATTACTTATATTATTATCAGTATAACATGCACTATTACCGATATTATACTGTTATTATCGTCAGAACTATAATAAATATACTTATTACTTCCAATATTATCAATATAACATGCATTATTACCCATATTATGCAGTTATTATCGCTCGTACTATAATAATTATACTTATTACTTATATTATTATCAGTATAACATGCATTATTACTCCTATTATGCAGTTATTATCGCTAGAACTATAATAATTGTACTTATTACTTTTATTATTATCAGTATAACATGCATTATTACCCCTATTATGCAGTTATTATCGCTAGAACTACGATAATTATACTTATTACTCCTAATATTATCAATATGTCATGCATTATTACTCATATTATGCAGTTAATATCGCTAGAACTATAATAGTTATACCTATTACTTATATTATTATCAGTATAACATGCACTATTACCGATATTATACTGTTATTATCGTCAGAACTATAATAAATATACTTATTACTTCCAATATTATCAATATAACATGCATTATTACCCCTATTATGCAGTTATTATCGCTAGAACTATAATAATTATACTTATTACTCCTAATATTATCAATATGTCATGCATTATTACTCATATTATGCAGTTAATATCGCTAGAACTATAATAGTTATACCTATTACTTATATTATTATCAGTATAACATGCACTATTACCGATATTATACTGTTATTATCGTCAGAACTATAATAAATATACTTATTACTTCCAATATTATCAATATAACATGCATTATTACCCATATTATGCAGTTATTATCGCTCGTACTATAATAATTATACTTATTACTTATATTATTATCAGTATAACATGCATTATTACTCCTATTATGCAGTTATTATCGCTAGAACTATAATAATTGTACTTATTACTTTTATTATTATCAGTATAACATGCATTATTACCCCTATTATGCAGTTATTATCGCTAGAACTACGATAATTATACTTATTACTCCTAATATTATCAATATGTCATGCATTATTACTCATATTATGCAGTTAATATCGCTAGAACTATAATAGTTATACCTATTACTTATATTATTATCAGTATAACATGCACTATTACCGATATTATACTGTTATTATCGTCAGAACTATAATAAATATACTTATTACTTCCAATATTATCAATATAACATGCATTATTACCCATATTATGCAGTTATTATCGCTCGAACTACAATAATTATACTTATTACTCCCAATATTATCAATATAACATGCATCATTACCCATATTATGCAGTTATTTTTGCTAGAACTACAATAATTATACTTATTACTCCTAATGTTATTAATATAACATGCATTATTACCCATATTATGCAGTTATTATCGCTAGAACTACAACAATTATGCTTAATACTTTTATTATTATCAATATAACATGCACTATTACCCATATTATGCAGTTATTATCGCTCGAACTATAATAATTATACTTATTACTTTTATTACTATCAATATAACATGCATTATTACCCCTATTATGCAGTTATTATCGCTAGAACTATAATAATTATACTTATTACTCCTAATATTATCAATATGTCATGCATTATTACTCATATTATGCAGTTAATATCGCTAGAACTATAATAGTTATACCTATTACTTATATTATTATCAGTATAACATGCACTATTACCGATATTATACTGTTATTATCGTCAGAACTATAATAAATATACTTATTACTTCCAATATTATCAATATAACATGCATTATTACCCATATTATGCAGTTATTATCGCTCGAACTACAATAATTATACTTATTACTCCCAATATTATCAATATAACATGCATTATTACCCATATTATGCAGTTATTTTTGCTAGAACTACAACAATTATGCTTATTACTCCCAATGTTATTAATATAACATGCATTATTACCCATATTATGCAGTTATTATCGCTAGAACTACAACAATTATGCTTAATACTTTTATTATTATCAATATAACATGCACTATTACCCATATTATGCAGTTATTATCGCTCGAACTATAATAATTATACTTATTACTTTTATTACTATCAATATAACATGCATTATTACCCCTATTATGCAGTTATTATCGCTAGAACTATAATAATTATACTTATTACTCCTAATATTATCAATATGTCATGCATTATTACTCATATTATGCAGTTAATATCGCTAGAACTATAATAGTTATACCTATTACTTATATTATTATCAGTATAACATGCACTATTACCGATATTATACTGTTATTATCGTCAGAACTATGATAAATATACTTATTACTTCCAATATTATCAATATAACATGCATTATTACCCATATTATGCAGTTATTATCGCTCGAACTATAATAATTATACTTATTACTTATATTATTATCAGTATAACATGCATTATTACTCCTATTATGCAGTTATTATCGCTAGAACTATAATAATTGTACTTATTACTTTTATTATTATCAGTATAACATGCATTATTACCCCTATTATGCAGTTATTATCGCTAGAACTACGATAATTATACTTATTACTCCTAATATTATCAATATGTCATGCATTATTACTCATATTATGCAGTTAATATCGCTAGAACTATAATAGTTATACCTATTACATATATTATTATCAGTATAACATGCACTATTACCGATATTATACTGTTATTATCGTCAGAACTATAATAAATATACTTATTACTTCCAATATTATCAATATAACATGCATTATTACCCATATTATGCAGTTATTATCGCTCGAACTACAATAATTATACTTATTACTCCCAATATTATCAATATAACATGCATTATTACCCATATTATGCAGTTATTTTTGCTAGAACTACAATAATTATACTTATTACTCCCAATGTTATTAATATAACATGCATTATTACCCATATTATGCAGTTATTATCGCTAGAACTACAACAATTATGCTTAATACTTTTATTATTATCAATATAACATGCACTATTACCCATATTATGCAGTTATTATCGCTCGAACTATAATAATTATACTTATTACTTTTATTACTATCAATATAACATGCATTATTACCCCTATTATGCAGTTATTATCGCTAGAACTATAATAATTATACTTATTACTCCTAATATTATCAATATGTCATGCATTATTACTCATATTATGCAGTTAATATCGCTAGAACTATAATAGTTATACCTATTACTTATATTATTATCAGTATAACATGCACTATTACCGATATTATACTGTTATTATCGTCAGAACTATAATAAATATACTTATTACTTCCAATATTATCAATATAACATGCATTATTACCCATATTATGCAGTTATTATCGCTCGAACTACAATAATTATACTTATTACTCCCAATATTATCAATATAACATGCATTATTACCCATATTATGCAGTTATTTTTGCTAGAACTACAATAATTATACTTATTACTCCCAATGTTATTAATATAACATGCATTATTACCCATATTATGCAGTGATTATCGCTAGAACTACAACAATTATGCTTAATACTTTTATTATTATCAATATAACATGCACTATTACCCATATTATGCAGTTATTATCGCTCGAACTATAATAATTATACTTATTACTTTTATTACTATCAATATAACATGCATTATTACCCCTATTATGCAGTTATTATCGCTAGAACTATAATAATTATACTTATTACTCCTAATATTATCAATATGTCATGCATTATTACTCATATTATGCAGTTAATATCGCTAGAACTATAATAGTTATACCTATTACTTATATTATTATCAGTATAACATGCACTATTACCGATATTATACTGTTATTATCGTCAGAACTATAATAAATATACTTATTACTTCCAATATTATCAATATAACATGCATTATTACCCCTATTATGCAGTTATTATCGCTAGAACTATAATAATTATACTTATTACTCCTAATATTATCAATATGTCATGCATTATTACTCATATTATGCAGTTAATATCGCTAGAACTATAATAGTTATACCTATTACTTATATTATTATCAGTATAACATGCACTATTACCGATATTATACTGTTATTATCGTCAGAACTATAATAAATATACTTATTACTTCCAATATTATCAATATAACATGCACTATTACCCATATTATGCAGTTATTATCGCTCGTACTATAATAATTATACTTATTACTTATATTATTATCAGTATAACATGCATTATTACTCCTATTATGCAGTTATTATCGCTAGAACTATAATAATTGTACTTATTACTTTTATTATTATCAGTATAACATGCATTATTACCCCTATTATGCAGTTATTATCGCTAGAACTATAATAATTATACTTATTACTCCTAATATTATCAATATGTCATGCATTATTACTCATATTATGCAGTTAATATCGCTAGAACTATAATAGTTATACCTATTACTTATATTATTATCAGTATAACATGCACTATTACCGATATTATACTGTTATTATCGTCAGAACTATAATAAATATACTTATTACTTCCAATATTATCAATATAACATGCATTATTACCCCTATTATGCAGTTATTATCGCTAGAACTACAATAATTGTACTTATTACTCCCAATATTATCAATATAACATGTATTATTACCCATATTATGCAGTTATTTTTGCTAGAACTACAATAATTATACTTATTACTCCCAATGTTATTAATATAACATGCATTATTACCCATATTATGCAGTTATTATCGCTAGAACTACAACAATTATGCTTAATACTTTTATTATTATCAATATAACATGCACTATTACCCATATTATGCAGTTATTATCGCTCGAACTATAATAATTATACTTATTACTTTTATTACTATCAATATAACATGCATTATTACCCCTATTATGCAGTTATTATCGCTAGAACTATAATAATTATACTTATTACTCCTAATATTATCAATATGTCATGCATTATTACTCATATTATACAGTTAATATCGCTAGAACTATAATAGTTATACTTATTACTTATATTATTTTCAGTATAACATGCACTATTACCCATATTATGCAGTTATTATCGCTCGAACTATAATAATTATACTTATTACTGTTATTACTATCAATATAACATGCATTATTACCCCTATTGTGCAGTTATTATCGCTAGAACTATAATAATTATACTTATTACTCCTAATATTATCAATATGTCATGCATTATTACTCATATTATGCAGTTAATATCGCTAGAACTATAATAGTTATACCTATTACTTATATTATTATCAGTATAACATGCACTATTACCGATATTATACTGTTATTATCGTCAGAACTATAATAAATATACTTATTACTTCCAATATTATCAATATAACATGCATTATTACCCCTATTATGCAGTTATTATCGCTAGAACTATAATAATTATACTTATTACTCCTAATATTATCAATATGTCATGCATTATTACTCATATTATGCACTTAATATCGCTAGAACTATAATAGTTATACCTATTACTTATATTATTATCAGTATAACATGCACTATTACCGATATTATACTGTTATTATCGTCAGAACTATAATAAATATACTTATTACTTCCAATATTATCAATATAACATGCATTATTACCCATATTATGCAGTTATTATCGCTCGTACTATAATAATTATACTTATTACTTATATTATTATCAGTATAACATGCATTATTACTCCTATTATGCAGTTATTATCGCTAGAACTATAATAATTGTACTTATTACTTTTATTATTATCAGTATAACATGCATTATTACCCCTATTATGCAGTTATTATCGCTAGAACTACGATAATTATACTTATTACTCCTAATATTATCAATATGTCATGCATTATTACTCATATTATGCAGTTAATATCGCTAGAACTATAAT
Organism: Megachile leachella; assembly: GCA_963576845.1. Lineage (NCBI taxonomy): Eukaryota > Metazoa > Arthropoda > Insecta > Hymenoptera > Megachilidae > Megachile > Megachile leachella. The sequence continues at coordinate 68,650 of CAUYWW010000265.1, read as the reverse complement.
AGTTATACCTATTACTTATATTATTATCAGTATAACATGCACTATTACCGATATTATACTGTTATTATCGTCAGAACTATAATAAATATACTTATTACTTCCAATATTATCAATATAACATGCATTATTACTCATATTATGCAGTTAATATCGCTAGAACTATAATAGTTATACCTATTACTTATATTATTATCAGTATAACATGCACTATTACCGATATTATACTGTTATTATCGTCAGAACTATAATAAATATACTTATTACTTCCAATATTATCAATATAACATGCATTATTACCCCTATTATGCAGTTATTATCGCTAGAACTACAATAATTGTACTTATTACTCCCAATATTATCAATATAACATGTATTATTACCCATATTATGCAGTTATTTTTGCTAGAACTACAATAATTATACTTATTACTCCCAATGTTATTAATATAACATGCATTATTACCCATATTATGCAGTTATTATCGCTAGAACTACAACAATTATGCTTAATACTTTTATTATTATCAATATAACATGCACTATTACCCATATTATGCAGTTATTATCGCTCGAACTATAATAATTATACTTATTACTTTTATTACTATCAATATAACATGCATTATTACCCCTATTATGCAGTTATTATCGCTAGAACTATAATAATTATACTTATTACTCCTAATATTATCAATATGTCATGCATTATTACTCATATTATACAGTTAATATCGCTAGAACTATAATAGTTATACTTATTACTTATATTATTTTCAGTATAACATGCACTATTACCCATATTATGCAGTTATTATCGCTCGAACTATAATAATTATACTTATTACTGTTATTACTATCAATATAACATGCATTATTACCCCTATTGTGCAGTTATTATCGCTAGAACTATAATAATTATACTTATTACTCCTAATATTATCAATATGTCATGCATTATTACTCATATTATGCACTTAATATCGCTAGAACTATAATAGTTATACCTATTACTTATATTATTATCAGTATAACATGCACTATTACCGATATTATACTGTTATTATCGTCAGAACTATAATAAATATACTTATTACTTCCAATATTATCAATATAACATGCATTATTACCCCTATTATGCAGTTATTATCGCTAGAACTATAATAATTATACTTATTACTCCTAATATTATCAATATGTCATGCATTATTACTCATATTATGCACTTAATATCGCTAGAACTATAATAGTTATACCTATTACTTATATTATTATCAGTATAACATGCACTATTACCGATATTATACTGTTATTATCGTCAGAACTATAATAAATATACTTATTACTTCCAATATTATCAATATAACATGCATTATTACCCATATTATGCAGTTATTATCGCTCGTACTATAATAATTATACTTATTACTTATATTATTATCAGTATAACATGCATTATTACTCCTATTATGCAGTTATTATCGCTAGAACTATAATAATTGTACTTATTACTTTTATTATTATCAGTATAACATGCATTATTACCCCTATTATGCAGTTATTATCGCTAGAACTACGATAATTATACTTATTACTCCTAATATTATCAATATGTCATGCATTATTACTCATATTATGCAGTTAATATCGCTAGAACTATAATAGTTATACCTATTACTTATATTATTATCAGTATAACATGCACTATTACCGATATTATACTGTTATTATCGTCAGAACTATAATAAATATACTTATTACTTCCAATATTATCAATATAACATGCATTATTACCCATATTATGCAGTTATTATCGCTCGAACTACAATAATTATACTTATTACTCCCAATATTATCAATATAACATGCATTATTACCCATATTATGCAGTTATTTTTGCTAGAACTACAATAATTATACTTATTACTCCCAATGTTATTAATATAACATGCATTATTACCCATATTATGCAGTTATTATCGCTAGAACTACAACAATTATGCTTAATACTTTTATTATTATCAATATAACATGCACTATTACCCATATTATGCAGTTATTATCGCTCGAACTATAATAATTATACTTATTACTTTTATTACTATCAATATAACATGCATTATTACCCCTATTATGCAGTTATTATCGCTAGAACTATAATAATTATACTTATTACTCCTAATATTATCAATATGTCATGCATTATTACTCATATTATGCAGTTAATATCGCTAGAACTATAATAGTTATACCTATTACTTATATTATTATCAGTATAACATGCACTATTACCGATATTATACTGTTATTATCGTCAGAACTATGATAAATATACTTATTACTTCCAATATTATCAATATAACATGCATTATTACCCATATTATGCAGTTATTATCGCTCGAACTATAATAATTATACTTATTACTTATATTATTATCAGTATAACATGCATTATTACTCCTATTATGCAGTTATTATCGCTAGAACTATAATAATTGTACTTATTACTTTTATTATTATCAGTATAACATGCATTATTACCCCTATTATGCAGTTATTATCGCTAGAACTACGATAATTATACTTATTACTCCCAATATTATCAATATAACATGCATTATTACCCATATTATGCAGTTATTTTTGCTAGAACTACAATAATTATACTTATTACTCCCAATGTTATTAATATAACATGCATTATTACCCATATTATGCAGTGATTATCGCTAGAACTACAACAATTATGCTTAATACTTTTATTATTATCAATATAACATGCACTATTACCCATATTATGCAGTTATTATCGCTCGAACTATAATAATTATACTTATTACTTTTATTACTATCAATATAACATGCATTATTACCCCTATTATGCAGTTATTATCGCTAGAACTATAATAATTATACTTATTACTCCTAATATTATCAATATGTCATGCATTATTACTCATATTATGCAGTTAATATCGCTAGAACTATAATAGTTATACCTATTACTTATATTATTATCAGTATAACATGCACTATTACCGATATTATACTGTTATTATCGTCAGAACTATAATAAATATACTTATTACTTCCAATATTATCAATATAACATGCATTATTACCCCTATTATGCAGTTATTATCGCTAGAACTATAATAATTATACTTATTACTCCTAATATTATCAATATGTCATGCATTATTACTCATATTATGCAGTTAATATCGCTAGAACTATAATAGTTATACCTATTACTTATATTATTATCAGTATAACATGCACTATTACCGATATTATACTGTTATTATCGTCAGAACTATAATAAATATACTTATTACTTCCAATATTATCAATATAACATGCATTATTACCCATATTATGCAGTTATTATCGCTCGTACTATAATAATTATACTTATTACTTATATTATTATCAGTATAACATGCATTATTACTCCTATTATGCAGTTATTATCGCTAGAACTATAATAATTGTACTTATTACTTTTATTATTATCAGTATAACATGCATTATTACCCCTATTATGCAGTTATTATCGCTAGAACTACGATAATTATACTTATTACTCCTAATATTATCAATATGTCATGCATTATTACTCATATTATGCAGTTAATATCGCTAGAACTATAATAGTTATACCTATTACTTATATTATTATCAGTATAACATGCACTATTACCGATATTATACTGTTATTATCGTCAGAACTATAATAAATATACTTATTACTTCCAATATTATCAATATAACATGCATTATTACCCATATTATGCAGTTATTATCGCTCGAACTACAATAATTATACTTATTACTCCCAATATTATCAATATAACATGCATTATTACCCATATTATGCAGTTATTTTTGCTAGAACTACAATAATTATACTTATTACTCCCAATGTTATTAATATAACATGCATTATTACCCATATTATGCAGTTATTATCGCTAGAACTACAACAATTATGCTTAATACTTTTATTATTATCAATATAACATGCACTATTACCCATATTATGCAGTTATTATCGCTCGAACTATAATAATTATACTTATTACTTTTATTACTATCAATATAACATGCATTATTACCCCTATTATGCAGTTATTATCGCTAGAACTATAATAATTATACTTATTACTCCTAATATTATCAATATGTCATGCATTATTACTCATATTATGCAGTTAATATCGCTAGAACTATAATAGTTATACCTATTACTTATATTATTATCAGTATAACATGCACTATTACCGATATTATACTGTTATTATCGTCAGAACTATAATAAATATACTTATTACTTCCAATATTATCAATATAACATGCATTATTACCCATATTATGCAGTTATTATCGCTCGGACTACAATAATTATACTTATTACTCCCAATATTATCAATATAACATGCATTATTACCCATATTATGCAGTTATTTTTGCTAGAACTACAATAATTATACTTATTACTCCTAATGTTATTAATATAACATGCATTATTACCCATATTATGCAGTGATTATCGCTAGAACTACAACAATTATGCTTAATACTTTTATTATTATCAATATAACATGCACTATTACCCATATTATGCAGTTATTATCGCTCGAACTATAATAATTATACTTATTACTTTTATTACTATCAATATAACATGCATTATTACCCCTATTATGCAGTTATTATCGCTAGAACTATAATAATTATACTTATTACTCCTAATATTATCAATATGTCATGCATTATTACTCATATTATGCAGTTAATATCGCTAGAACTATAATAGTTATACCTATTACTTATATTATTATCAGTATAACATGTACTATTACCGATATTATACTGTTATTATCGTCAGAACTATAATAAATATACTTATTACTTCCAATATTATCAACATAACATGCATTATTACCCCTATTATGCAGTTATTATCGCTAGAACTATAATAATTATACTTATTACTCCTAATATTATCAATATGTCATGCATTATTACTCATATTATGCAGTTAATATCGCTAGAACTATAATAGTTATACCTATTACTTATATTATTATCAGTATAACATGCACTATTACCGATATTATACTGTTATTATCGTCAGAACTATAATAAATATACTTATTACTTCCAATATTATCAATATAACATGCATTATTACCCATATTATGCAGTTATTATCGCTCGAACTATAATAATTATACCTATTACTTATATTATTATCAGTATAACATGCACTATTACCGATATTATACTGTTATTATCGTCAGAACTATAATAAATATACTTATTACTTCCAATATTATCAATATAACATGCATTATTACCCATATTATGCAGTTATTATCGCTCGAACTACAATAATTATACTTATTACTCCCAATATTATCAATATAACATGCATTATTACCCATATTATGCAGTTATTTTTGCTAGAACTACAATAATTATACTTATTACTCCCAATGTTATTAATATAACATGCATTATTACCCATATTATGCAGTTATTATCGCTAGAACTACAACAATTATGCTTAATACTTTTATTATTATCAATATAACATGCACTATTACCCATATTATGCAGTTATTATCGCTCGAACTATAATAATTATACTTATTACTTTTATTACTATCAATATAACATGCATTATTACCCATATTATGCAGTTATTATCGCTAGAACTATAATAATTATACTTATTACTCCTAATATTATCAATATGTCATGCATTATTACTCATATTATGCAGTTAATATCGCTAGAACTATAATAGTTATACCTATTACTTATATTATTATCAGTATAACATGCACTATTACCGATATTATACTGTTATTATCGTCAGAACTATAATAAATATACTTATTACTTCCAATATTATCAATATAACATGCATTATTACCCATATTATGCAGTTATTATCGCTCGAACTACAATAATTATACTTATTACTCCCAATATTATCAATATAACATGCATTATTACCCATATTATGCAGTTATTTTTGCTAGAACTACAACAATTATGCTTATTACTCCCAATGTTATTAATATAACATGCATTATTACCCATATTATGCAGTTATTATCGCTAGAACTACAACAATTATGCTTAATACTTTTATTATTATCAATATAACATGCACTATTACCCATATTATGCAGTTATTATCGCTCGAACTATAATAATTATACTTATTACTTTTATTACTATCAATATAACATGCATTATTACCCCTATTATGCAGTTATTATCGCTAGAACTATAATAATTATACTTATTACTCCTAATATTATCAATATGTCATGCATTATTACTCATATTATGCAGTTAATATCGCTAGAACTATAATAGTTATACCTATTACTTATATTATTATCAGTATAACATGCACTATTACCGATATTATACTGTTATTATCGTCAGAACTATGATAAATATACTTATTACTTCCAATATTATCAATATAACATGCATTATTACCCATATTATGCAGTTATTATCGCTCGAACTATAATAATTATACTTATTACTTATATTATTATCAGTATAACATGCATTATTACTCCTATTATGCAGTTATTATCGCTAGAACTATAATAATTGTACTTATTACTTTTATTATTATCAGTATAACATGCATTATTACACCTATTATGCAGTTATTATCGCTAGAACTACGATAATTATACTTATTACTCCTAATATTATCAATATGTCATGCATTATTACTCATATTATGCAGTTAATATCGCTAGAACTATAATAGTTATACCTATTACTTATATTATTATCAGTATAACATGCACTATTACCGATATTATACTGTTATTATCGTCAGAACTATAATAAATATACTTATTACTTCCAATATTATCAATATAACATGCATTATTACCCATATTATGCAGTTATTATCGCTCGAACTACAATAATTATACTTATTACTCCCAATATTATCAATATAACATGCATTATTACCCATATTATGCAGTTATTTTTGCTAGAACTACAATAATTATACTTATTACTCCCAATGTTATTAATATAACATGCATTATTACCCATATTATGCAGTTATTATCGCTAGAACTACAACAATTATGCTTAATACTTTTATTATTATCAATATAACATGCACTATTACCCATATTATGCAGTTATTATCGCTCGAACTATAATAATTATACTTATTACTTTTATTACTATCAATATAACATGCATTATTACCCCTATTATGCAGTTATTATCGCTAGAACTATAATAATTATACTTATTACTCCTAATATTATCAATATGTCATGCATTATTACTCATATTATGCAGTTAATATCGCTAGAACTATAATAGTTATACCTATTACTTATATTATTATCAGTATAACATGCACTATTACCGATATTATACTGTTATTATCGTCAGAACTATAATAAATATACTTATTACTTCCAATATTATCAATATAACATGCATTATTACCCATATTATGCAGTTATTATCGCTCGAACTACAATAATTATACTTATTACTCCCAATATTATCAATATAACATGCATTATTACCCATATTATGCAGTGATTATCGCTAGAACTACAACAATTATGCTTAATACTTTTATTATTATCAATATAACATGCACTATTACCCATATTATGCAGTTATTATCGCTCGAACTATAATAATTATACTTATTACTTTTATTACTATCAATATAACATGCATTATTACCCCTATTATGCAGTTATTATCGCTAGAACTATAATAATTATACTTATTACTCCTAATATTATCAATATGTCATGCATTATTACTCATATTATACAGTTAATATCGCTAGAACTATAATAGTTATACTTATTACTTATATTATTTTCAGTATAACATGCACTATTACCCATATTATGCAGTTATTATCGCTCGAACTATAATAATTATACTTATTACTGTTATTACTATCAATATAACATGCATTATTACCCCTATTGTGCAGTTATTATCGCTAGAACTATAATAATTATACTTATTACTCCTAATATTATCAATATGTCATGCATTATTACTCATATTATGCAGTTAATATCGCTAGAACTATAATAGTTATACCTATTACTTATATTATTATCAGTATAACATGCACTATTACCGATATTATACTGTTATTATCGTCAGAACTATAATAAATATACTTATTACTTCCAATATTATCAATATAACATGCATTATTACCCATATTATGCAGTTATTATCGCTCGAACTACAATAATTATACTTATTACTCCCAATATTATCAATATAACATGCATTATTACCCATATTATGCAGTTATTTTTGCTAGAACTACAACAATTATGCTTATTACTCCCAATGTTATTAATATAACATGCATTATTACCCATATTATGCAGTTATTATCGCTAGAACTACAACAATTATGCTTAATACTTTTATTATTATCAATATAACATGCACTATTACCCATATTATGCAGTTATTATCGCTCGAACTATAATAATTATACTTATTACTTTTATTACTATCAATATAACATGCATTATTACCCCTATTATGCAGTTATTATCGCTAGAACTATAATAATTATACTTATTACTCCTAATATTATCAATATGTCATGCATTATTACTCATATTATACAGTTAATATCGCTAGAACTATAATAGTTATACTTATTACTTATATTATTTTCAGTATAACATGCACTATTACCCATATTATGCAGTTATTATCGCTCGAACTATAATAATTATACTTATTACTGTTATTACTATCAATATAACATGCATTATTACCCCTATTGTGCAGTTATTATCGCTAGAACTATAATAATTATACTTATTACTCCTAATATTATCAATATGTCATGCATTATTACTCATATTATGCAGTTAATATCGCTAGAACTATAATAGTTATACCTATTACTTATATTATTATCAGTATAACATGCACTATTACCGATATTATACTGTTATTATCGTCAGAACTATAATAAATATACTTATTACTTCCAATATTATCAATATAACATGCATTATTACCCATATTATGCAGTTATTATCGCTCGAACTACAATAATTATACTTATTACTCCCAATATTATCAATATAACATGCATTATTACCCATATTATGCAGTTATTTTTGCTAGAACTACAACAATTATGCTTATTACTCCCAATGTTATTAATATAACATGCATTATTACCCATATTATGCAGTTATTATCGCTAGAACTACAACAATTATGCTTAATACTTTTATTATTATCAATATAACATGCACTATTACCCATATTATGCAGTTATTATCGCTCGAACTATAATAATTATACTTATTACTTTTATTACTATCAATATAACATGCATTATTACCCCTATTATGCAGTTATTATCGCTAGAACTATAATAATTATACTTATTACTCCTAATATTATCAATATGTCATGCATTATTACTCATATTATGCAGTTAATATCGCTAGAACTATAATAGTTATACCTATTACTTATATTATTATCAGTATAACATGCACTATTACCGATATTATACTGTTATTATCGTCAGAACTATGATAAATATACTTATTACTTCCAATATTATCAATATAACATGCATTATTACCCATATTATGCAGTTATTATCGCTCGAACTATAATAATTATACTTATTACTTATATTATTATCAGTATAACATGCATTATTACTCCTATTATGCAGTTATTATCGCTAGAACTATAATAATTGTACTTATTACTTTTATTATTATCAGTATAACATGCATTATTACCCCTATTATGCAGTTATTATCGCTAGAACTACGATAATTATACTTATTACTCCCAATATTATCAATATAACATGCATTATTACCCATATTATGCAGTTATTTTTGCTAGAACTACAATAATTATACTTATTACTCCCAATGTTATTAATATAACATGCATTATTACCCATATTATGCAGTGATTATCGCTAGAACTACAACAATTATGCTTAATACTTTTATTATTATCAATATAACATGCACTATTACCCATATTATGCAGTTATTATCGCTCGAACTATAATAATTATACTTATTACTTTTATTACTATCAATATAACATGCATTATTACCCCTATTATGCAGTTATTATCGCTAGAACTATAATAATTATACTTATTACTCCTAATATTATCAATATGTCATGCATTATTACTCATATTATGCAGTTAATATCGCTAGAACTATAATAGTTATACCTATTACTTATATTATTATCAGTATAACATGCACTATTACCGATATTATACTGTTATTATCGTCAGAACTATGATAAATATACTTATTACTTCCAATATTATCAATATAACATGCATTATTACCCATATTATGCAGTTATTATCGCTCGAACTATAATAATTATACTTATTACTTATATTATTATCAGTATAACATGCATTATTACTCCTATTATGCAGTTATTATCGCTAGAACTATAATAATTGTACTTATTACTTTTATTATTATCAGTATAACATGCATTATTACCCCTATTATGCAGTTATTATCGCTAGAACTACGATAATTATACTTATTACTCCCAATATTATCAATATAACATGCATTATTACCCATATTATGCAGTTATTTTTGCTAGAACTACAATAATTATACTTATTACTCCCAATGTTATTAATATAACATGCATTATTACCCATATTATGCAGTGATTATCGCTAGAACTACAACAATTATGCTTAATACTTTTATTATTATCAATATAACATGCACTATTACCCATATTATGCAGTTATTATCGCTCGAACTATAATAATTATACTTATTACTTTTATTACTATCAATATAACATGCATTATTACCCCTATTATGCAGTTATTATCGCTAGAACTATAATAATTATACTTATTACTCCTAATATTATCAATATGTCATGCATTATTACTCATATTATGCAGTTAATATCGCTAGAACTATAATAGTTATACCTATTACTTATATTATTATCAGTATAACATGCACTATTACCGATATTATACTGTTATTATCGTCAGAACTATAATAAATATACTTATTACTTCCAATATTATCAATATAACATGCATTATTACCCCTATTATGCAGTTATTATCGCTAGAACTATAATAATTATACTTATTACTCCTAATATTATCAATATGTCATGCATTATTACTCATATTATGCAGTTAATATCGCTAGAACTATAATAGTTATACCTATTACTTATATTATTATCAGTATAACATGCACTATTACCGATATTATACTGTTATTATCGTCAGAACTATAATAAATATACTTATTACTTCCAATATTATCAATATAACATGCATTATTACCCATATTATGCAGTTATTATCGCTCGTACTATAATAATTATACTTATTACTTATATTATTATCAGTATAACATGCATTATTACTCCTATTATGCAGTTATTATCGCTAGAACTATAATAATTGTACTTATTACTTTTATTATTATCAGTATAACATGCATTATTACCCCTATTATGCAGTTATTATCGCTAGAACTACGATAATTATACTTATTACTCCTAATATTATCAATATGTCATGCATTATTACTCATATTATGCAGTTAATATCGCTAGAACTATAATAGTTATACCTATTACTTATATTATTATCAGTATAACATGCACTATTACCGATATTATACTGTTATTATCGTCAGAACTATAATAAATATACTTATTACTTCCAATATTATCAATATAACATGCATTATTACCCATATTATGCAGTTATTATCGCTCGAACTACAATAATTATACTTATTACTCCCAATATTATCAATATAACATGCATTATTACCCATATTATGCAGTTATTTTTGCTAGAACTACAATAATTATACTTATTACTCCCAATGTTATTAATATAACATGCATTATTACCCATATTATGCAGTTATTATCGCTAGAACTACAACAATTATGCTTAATACTTTTATTATTATCAATATAACATGCACTATTACCCATATTATGCAGTTATTATCGCTCGAACTATAATAATTATACTTATTACTTTTATTACTATCAATATAACATGCATTATTACCCCTATTATGCAGTTATTATCGCTAGAACTATAATAATTATACTTATTACTCCTAATATTATCAATATGTCATGCATTATTACTCATATTATGCAGTTAATATCGCTAGAACTATAATAGTTATACCTATTACTTATATTATTATCAGTATAACATGCACTATTACCGATATTATACTGTTATTATCGTCAGAACTATAATAAATATACTTATTACTTCCAATATTATCAATATAACATGCATTATTACCCATATTATGCAGTTATTATCGCTCGGACTACAATAATTATACTTATTACTCCCAATATTATCAATATAACATGCATTATTACCCATATTATGCAGTTATTTTTGCTAGAACTACAATAATTATACTTATTACTCCTAATGTTATTAATATAACATGCATTATTACCCATATTATGCAGTGATTATCGCTAGAACTACAACAATTATGCTTAATACTTTTATTATTATCAATATAACATGCACTATTACCCATATTATGCAGTTATTATCGCTCGAACTATAATAATTATACTTATTACTTTTATTACTATCAATATAACATGCATTATTACCCCTATTATGCAGTTATTATCGCTAGAACTATAATAATTATACTTATTACTCCTAATATTATCAATATGTCATGCATTATTACTCATATTATGCAGTTAATATCGCTAGAACTATAATAGTTATACCTATTACTTATATTATTATCAGTATAACATGTACTATTACCGATATTATACTGTTATTATCGTCAGAACTATAATAAATATACTTATTACTTCCAATATTATCAACATAACATGCATTATTACCCCTATTATGCAGTTATTATCGCTAGAACTATAATAATTATACTTATTACTCCTAATATTATCAATATGTCATGCATTATTACTCATATTATGCAGTTAATATCGCTAGAACTATAATAGTTATACCTATTACTTATATTATTATCAGTATAACATGCACTATTACCGATATTATACTGTTATTATCGTCAGAACTATAATAAATATACTTATTACTTCCAATATTATCAATATAACATGCATTATTACCCATATTATGCAGTTATTATCGCTCGAACTATAATAATTATACCTATTACTTATATTATTATCAGTATAACATGCACTATTACCGATATTATACTGTTATTATCGTCAGAACTATAATAAATATACTTATTACTTCCAATATTATCAATATAACATGCATTATTACCCATATTATGCAGTTATTATCGCTCGAACTACAATAATTATACTTATTACTCCCAATATTATCAATATAACATGCATTATTACCCATATTATGCAGTTATTTTTGCTAGAACTACAATAATTATACTTATTACTCCCAATGTTATTAATATAACATGCATTATTACCCATATTATGCAGTTATTATCGCTAGAACTACAACAATTATGCTTAATACTTTTATTATTATCAATATAACATGCACTATTACCCATATTATGCAGTTATTATCGCTCGAACTATAATAATTATACTTATTACTTTTATTACTATCAATATAACATGCATTATTACCCATATTATGCAGTTATTATCGCTAGAACTATAATAATTATACTTATTACTCCTAATATTATCAATATGTCATGCATTATTACTCATATTATGCAGTTAATATCGCTAGAACTATAATAGTTATACCTATTACTTATATTATTATCAGTATAACATGCACTATTACCGATATTATACTGTTATTATCGTCAGAACTATAATAAATATACTTATTACTTCCAATATTATCAATATAACATGCATTATTACCCATATTATGCAGTTATTATCGCTCGAACTACAATAATTATACTTATTACTCCCAATATTATCAATATAACATGCATTATTACCCATATTATGCAGTTATTTTTGCTAGAACTACAATAATTATACTTATTACTCCTAATGTTATTAATATAACATGCATTATTACCCATATTATGCAGTTATTATCGCTAGAACTACAACAATTATGCTTAATACTTTTATTATTATCAATATAACATTCACTATTACCCATATTATGCAGTTATTATCGCTCGAACTATAATAATTATACTTATTACTTTTATTACTATCAATATAACATGCATTATTACCCCTATTATGCAGTTATTATCGCTAGAACTATAATAATTATACTTATTACTCCTAATATTATCAATATGTCATGCATTATTACTCATATTATGCAGTTAATATCGCTAGAACTATAATAGTTATACCTATTACTTATATTATTATCAGTATAACATGCACTATTACCGATATTATACTGTTATTATCGTCAGAACTATAATAAATATACTTATTACTTCCAATATTATCAATATAACATGCATTATTACCCATATTATGCAGTTATTATCGCTCGAACTACAATAATTATACTTATTACTCCCAATATTATCAATATAACATGCATTATTACCCATATTATGCAGTTATTTTTGCTAGAACTACAACAATTATGCTTATTACTCCCAATGTTATTAATATAACATGCATTATTACCCATATTATGCAGTTATTATCGCTAGAACTACAACAATTATGCTTAATACTTTTATTATTATCAATATAACATGCACTATTACCCATATTATGCAGTTATTATCGCTCGAACTATAATAATTATACTTATTACTTTTATTACTATCAATATAACATGCATTATTACCCCTATTATGCAGTTATTATCGCTAGAACTATAATAATTATACTTATTACTCCTAATATTATCAATATGTCATGCATTATTACTCATATTATGCAGTTAATATCGCTAGAACTATAATAGTTATACCTATTACTTATATTATTATCAGTATAACATGCACTATTACCGATATTATACTGTTATTATCGTCAGAACTATGATAAATATACTTATTACTTCCAATATTATCAATATAACATGCATTATTACCCATATTATGCAGTTATTATCGCTCGAACTATAATAATTATACTTATTACTTATATTATTATCAGTATAACATGCATTATTACTCCTATTATGCAGTTATTATCGCTAGAACTATAATAATTGTACTTATTACTTTTATTATTATCAGTATAACATGCATTATTACCCCTATTATGCAGTTATTATCGCTAGAACTACGATAATTATACTTATTACTCCTAATATTATCAATATGTCATGCATTATTACTCATATTATGCAGTTAATATCGCTAGAACTATAATAGTTATACCTATTACATATATTATTATCAGTATAACATGCACTATTACCGATATTATACTGTTATTATCGTCAGAACTATAATAAATATACTTATTACTTCCAATATTATCAATATAACATGCATTATTACCCATATTATGCAGTTATTATCGCTCGAACTACAATAATTATACTTATTACTCCCAATATTATCAATATAACATGCATTATTACCCATATTATGCAGTTATTTTTGCTAGAACTACAATAATTATACTTATTACTCCCAATGTTATTAATATAACATGCATTATTACCCATATTATGCAGTTATTATCGCTAGAACTACAACAATTATGCTTAATACTTTTATTATTATCAATATAACATGCACTATTACCCATATTATGCAGTTATTATCGCTCGAACTATAATAATTATACTTATTACTTTTATTACTATCAATATAACATGCATTATTACCCCTATTATGCAGTTATTATCGCTAGAACTATAATAATTATACTTATTACTCCTAATATTATCAATATGTCATGCATTATTACTCATATTATGCAGTTAATATCGCTAGAACTATAATAGTTATACCTATTACTTATATTATTATCAGTATAACATGCACTATTACCGATATTATACTGTTATTATCGTCAGAACTATAATAAATATACTTATTACTTCCAATATTATCAATATAACATGCATTATTACCCATATTATGCAGTTATTATCGCTCGAACTACAATAATTATACTTATTACTCCCAATATTATCAATATAACATGCATTATTACCCATATTATGCAGTTATTTTTGCTAGAACTACAATAATTATACTTATTACTCCCAATGTTATTAATATAACATGCATTATTACCCATATTATGCAGTGATTATCGCTAGAACTACAACAATTATGCTTAATACTTTTATTATTATCAATATAACATGCACTATTACCCATATTATGCAGTTATTATCGCTCGAACTATAATAATTATACTTATTACTTTTATTACTATCAATATAACATGCATTATTACCCCTATTATGCAGTTATTATCGCTAGAACTATAATAATTATACTTATTACTCCTAATATTATCAATATGTCATGCATTATTACTCATATTATGCAGTTAATATCGCTAGAACTATAATAGTTATACCTATTACTTATATTATTATCAGTATAACATGCACTATTACCGATATTATACTGTTATTATCGTCAGAACTATAATAAATATACTTATTACTTCCAATATTATCAATATAACATGCATTATTACCCCTATTATGCAGTTATTATCGCTAGAACTATAATAATTATACTTATTACTCCTAATATTATCAATATGTCATGCATTATTACTCATATTATGCAGTTAATATCGCTAGAACTATAATAGTTATACCTATTACTTATATTATTATCAGTATAACATGCACTATTACCGATATTATACTGTTATTATCGTCAGAACTATAATAAATATACTTATTACTTCCAATATTATCAATATAACATGCACTATTACCCATATTATGCAGTTATTATCGCTCGTACTATAATAATTATACTTATTACTTATATTATTATCAGTATAACATGCATTATTACTCCTATTATGCAGTTATTATCGCTAGAACTATAATAATTGTACTTATTACTTTTATTATTATCAGTATAACATGCATTATTACCCCTATTATGCAGTTATTATCGCTAGAACTATAATAATTATACTTATTACTCCTAATATTATCAATATGTCATGCATTATTACTCATATTATGCAGTTAATATCGCTAGAACTATAATAGTTATACCTATTACTTATATTATTATCAGTATAACATGCACTATTACCGATATTATACTGTTATTATCGTCAGAACTATAATAAATATACTTATTACTTCCAATATTATCAATATAACATGCATTATTACCCCTATTATGCAGTTATTATCGCTAGAACTACAATAATTGTACTTATTACTCCCAATATTATCAATATAACATGTATTATTACCCATATTATGCAGTTATTTTTGCTAGAACTACAATAATTATACTTATTACTCCCAATGTTATTAATATAACATGCATTATTACCCATATTATGCAGTTATTATCGCTAGAACTACAACAATTATGCTTAATACTTTTATTATTATCAATATAACATGCACTATTACCCATATTATGCAGTTATTATCGCTCGAACTATAATAATTATACTTATTACTTTTATTACTATCAATATAACATGCATTATTACCCCTATTATGCAGTTATTATCGCTAGAACTATAATAATTATACTTATTACTCCTAATATTATCAATATGTCATGCATTATTACTCATATTATACAGTTAATATCGCTAGAACTATAATAGTTATACTTATTACTTATATTATTTTCAGTATAACATGCACTATTACCCATATTATGCAGTTATTATCGCTCGAACTATAATAATTATACTTATTACTGTTATTACTATCAATATAACATGCATTATTACCCCTATTGTGCAGTTATTATCGCTAGAACTATAATAATTATACTTATTACTCCTAATATTATCAATATGTCATGCATTATTACTCATATTATGCAGTTAATATCGCTAGAACTATAATAGTTATACCTATTACTTATATTATTATCAGTATAACATGCACTATTACCGATATTATACTGTTATTATCGTCAGAACTATAATAAATATACTTATTACTTCCAATATTATCAATATAACATGCATTATTACCCCTATTATGCAGTTATTATCGCTAGAACTATAATAATTATACTTATTACTCCTAATATTATCAATATGTCATGCATTATTACTCATATTATGCACTTAATATCGCTAGAACTATAATAGTTATACCTATTACTTATATTATTATCAGTATAACATGCACTATTACCGATATTATACTGTTATTATCGTCAGAACTATAATAAATATACTTATTACTTCCAATATTATCAATATAACATGCATTATTACCCCTATTATGCAGTTATTATCGCTAGAACTACAATAATTGTACTTATTACTCCCAATATTATCAATATAACATGTATTATTACCCATATTATGCAGTTATTTTTGCTAGAACTACAATAATTATACTTATTACTCCCAATGTTATTAATATAACATGCATTATTACCCATATTATGCAGTTATTATCGCTAGAACTACAACAATTATGCTTAATACTTTTATTATTATCAATATAACATGCACTATTACCCATATTATGCAGTTATTATCGCTCGAACTATAATAATTATACTTATTACTTTTATTACTATCAATATAACATGCATTATTACCCCTATTATGCAGTTATTATCGCTAGAACTATAATAATTATACTTATTACTCCTAATATTATCAATATGTCATGCATTATTACTCATATTATACAGTTAATATCGCTAGAACTATAATAGTTATACTTATTACTTATATTATTTTCAGTATAACATGCACTATTACCCATATTATGCAGTTATTATCGCTCGAACTATAATAATTATACTTATTACTGTTATTACTATCAATATAACATGCATTATTACCCCTATTGTGCAGTTATTATCGCTAGAACTATAATAATTATACTTATTACTCCTAATATTATCAATATGTCATGCATTATTACTCATATTATGCACTTAATATCGCTAGAACTATAATAGTTATACCTATTACTTATATTATTATCAGTATAACATGCACTATTACCGATATTATACTGTTATTATCGTCAGAACTATAATAAATATACTTATTACTTCCAATATTATCAATATAACATGCATTATTACCCCTATTATGCAGTTATTATCGCTAGAACTATAATAATTATACTTATTACTCCTAATATTATCAATATGTCATGCATTATTACTCATATTATGCACTTAATATCGCTAGAACTATAATAGTTATACCTATTACTTATATTATTATCAGTATAACATGCACTATTACCGATATTATACTGTTATTATCGTCAGAACTATAATAAATATACTTATTACTTCCAATATTATCAATATAACATGCATTATTACCCATATTATGCAGTTATTATCGCTCGTACTATAATAATTATACTTATTACTTATATTATTATCAGTATAACATGCATTATTACTCCTATTATGCAGTTATTATCGCTAGAACTATAATAATTGTACTTATTACTTTTATTATTATCAGTATAACATGCATTATTACCCCTATTATGCAGTTATTATCGCTAGAACTACGATAATTATACTTATTACTCCTAATATTATCAATATGTCATGCATTATTACTCATATTATGCAGTTAATATCGCTAGAACTATAATAGTTATACCTATTACTTATATTATTATCAGTATAACATGCACTATTACCGATATTATACTGTTATTATCGTCAGAACTATAATAAATATACTTATTACTTCCAATATTATCAATATAACATGCATTATTACCCATATTATGCAGTTATTATCGCTCGAACTACAATAATTATACTTATTACTCCCAATATTATCAATATAACATGCATTATTACCCATATTATGCAGTTATTTTTGCTAGAACTACAATAATTATACTTATTACTCCCAATGTTATTAATATAACATGCATTATTACCCATATTATGCAGTTATTATCGCTAGAACTACAACAATTATGCTTAATACTTTTATTATTATCAATATAACATGCACTATTACCCATATTATGCAGTTATTATCGCTCGAACTATAATAATTATACTTATTACTTTTATTACTATCAATATAACATGCATTATTACCCCTATTATGCAGTTATTATCGCTAGAACTATAATAATTATACTTATTACTCCTAATATTATCAATATGTCATGCATTATTACTCATATTATGCAGTTAATATCGCTAGAACTATAATAGTTATACCTATTACTTATATTATTATCAGTATAACATGCACTATTACCGATATTATACTGTTATTATCGTCAGAACTATGATAAATATACTTATTACTTCCAATATTATCAATATAACATGCATTATTACCCATATTATGCAGTTATTATCGCTCGAACTATAATAATTATACTTATTACTTATATTATTATCAGTATAACATGCATTATTACTCCTATTATGCAGTTATTATCGCTAGAACTATAATAATTGTACTTATTACTTTTATTATTATCAGTATAACATGCATTATTACCCCTATTATGCAGTTATTATCGCTAGAACTACGATAATTATACTTATTACTCCCAATATTATCAATATAACATGCATTATTACCCATATTATGCAGTTATTTTTGCTAGAACTACAATAATTATACTTATTACTCCCAATGTTATTAATATAACATGCATTATTACCCATATTATGCAGTGATTATCGCTAGAACTACAACAATTATGCTTAATACTTTTATTATTATCAATATAACATGCACTATTACCCATATTATGCAGTTATTATCGCTCGAACTATAATAATTATACTTATTACTTTTATTACTATCAATATAACATGCATTATTACCCCTATTATGCAGTTATTATCGCTAGAACTATAATAATTATACTTATTACTCCTAATATTATCAATATGTCATGCATTATTACTCATATTATGCAGTTAATATCGCTAGAACTATAATAGTTATACCTATTACTTATATTATTATCAGTATAACATGCACTATTACCGATATTATACTGTTATTATCGTCAGAACTATAATAAATATACTTATTACTTCCAATATTATCAATATAACATGCATTATTACCCCTATTATGCAGTTATTATCGCTAGAACTATAATAATTATACTTATTACTCCTAATATTATCAATATGTCATGCATTATTACTCATATTATGCAGTTAATATCGCTAGAACTATAATAGTTATACCTATTACTTATATTATTATCAGTATAACATGCACTATTACCGATATTATACTGTTATTATCGTCAGAACTATAATAAATATACTTATTACTTCCAATATTATCAATATAACATGCATTATTACCCATATTATGCAGTTATTATCGCTCGTACTATAATAATTATACTTATTACTTATATTATTATCAGTATAACATGCATTATTACTCCTATTATGCAGTTATTATCGCTAGAACTATAATAATTGTACTTATTACTTTTATTATTATCAGTATAACATGCATTATTACCCCTATTATGCAGTTATTATCGCTAGAACTACGATAATTATACTTATTACTCCTAATATTATCAATATGTCATGCATTATTACTCATATTATGCAGTTAATATCGCTAGAACTATAATAGTTATACCTATTACTTATATTATTATCAGTATAACATGCACTATTACCGATATTATACTGTTATTATCGTCAGAACTATAATAAATATACTTATTACTTCCAATATTATCAATATAACATGCATTATTACCCATATTATGCAGTTATTATCGCTCGAACTACAATAATTATACTTATTACTCCCAATATTATCAATATAACATGCATTATTACCCATATTATGCAGTTATTTTTGCTAGAACTACAATAATTATACTTATTACTCCCAATGTTATTAATATAACATGCATTATTACCCATATTATGCAGTTATTATCGCTAGAACTACAACAATTATGCTTAATACTTTTATTATTATCAATATAACATGCACTATTACCCATATTATGCAGTTATTATCGCTCGAACTATAATAATTATACTTATTACTTTTATTACTATCAATATAACATGCATTATTACCCCTATTATGCAGTTATTATCGCTAGAACTATAATAATTATACTTATTACTCCTAATATTATCAATATGTCATGCATTATTACTCATATTATGCAGTTAATATCGCTAGAACTATAATAGTTATACCTATTACTTATATTATTATCAGTATAACATGCACTATTACCGATATTATACTGTTATTATCGTCAGAACTATAATAAATATACTTATTACTTCCAATATTATCAATATAACATGCATTATTACCCATATTATGCAGTTATTATCGCTCGGACTACAATAATTATACTTATTACTCCCAATATTATCAATATAACATGCATTATTACCCATATTATGCAGTTATTTTTGCTAGAACTACAATAATTATACTTATTACTCCTAATGTTATTAATATAACATGCATTATTACCCATATTATGCAGTGATTATCGCTAGAACTACAACAATTATGCTTAATACTTTTATTATTATCAATATAACATGCACTATTACCCATATTATGCAGTTATTATCGCTCGAACTATAATAATTATACTTATTACTTTTATTACTATCAATATAACATGCATTATTACCCCTATTATGCAGTTATTATCGCTAGAACTATAATAATTATACTTATTACTCCTAATATTATCAATATGTCATGCATTATTACTCATATTATGCAGTTAATATCGCTAGAACTATAATAGTTATACCTATTACTTATATTATTATCAGTATAACATGTACTATTACCGATATTATACTGTTATTATCGTCAGAACTATAATAAATATACTTATTACTTCCAATATTATCAACATAACATGCATTATTACCCCTATTATGCAGTTATTATCGCTAGAACTATAATAATTATACTTATTACTCCTAATATTATCAATATGTCATGCATTATTACTCATATTATGCAGTTAATATCGCTAGAACTATAATAGTTATACCTATTACTTATATTATTATCAGTATAACATGCACTATTACCGATATTATACTGTTATTATCGTCAGAACTATAATAAATATACTTATTACTTCCAATATTATCAATATAACATGCATTATTACCCATATTATGCAGTTATTATCGCTCGAACTATAATAATTATACCTATTACTTATATTATTATCAGTATAACATGCACTATTACCGATATTATACTGTTATTATCGTCAGAACTATAATAAATATACTTATTACTTCCAATATTATCAATATAACATGCATTATTACCCATATTATGCAGTTATTATCGCTCGAACTACAATAATTATACTTATTACTCCCAATATTATCAATATAACATGCATTATTACCCATATTATGCAGTTATTTTTGCTAGAACTACAATAATTATACTTATTACTCCCAATGTTATTAATATAACATGCATTATTACCCATATTATGCAGTTATTATCGCTAGAACTACAACAATTATGCTTAATACTTTTATTATTATCAATATAACATGCACTATTACCCATATTATGCAGTTATTATCGCTCGAACTATAATAATTATACTTATTACTTTTATTACTATCAATATAACATGCATTATTACCCATATTATGCAGTTATTATCGCTAGAACTATAATAATTATACTTATTACTCCTAATATTATCAATATGTCATGCATTATTACTCATATTATGCAGTTAATATCGCTAGAACTATAATAGTTATACCTATTACTTATATTATTATCAGTATAACATGCACTATTACCGATATTATACTGTTATTATCGTCAGAACTATAATAAATATACTTATTACTTCCAATATTATCAATATAACATGCATTATTACCCATATTATGCAGTTATTATCGCTCGAACTACAATAATTATACTTATTACTCCCAATATTATCAATATAACATGCATTATTACCCATATTATGCAGTTATTTTTGCTAGAACTACAACAATTATGCTTATTACTCCCAATGTTATTAATATAACATGCATTATTACCCATATTATGCAGTTATTATCGCTAGAACTACAACAATTATGCTTAATACTTTTATTATTATCAATATAACATGCACTATTACCCATATTATGCAGTTATTATCGCTCGAACTATAATAATTATACTTATTACTTTTATTACTATCAATATAACATGCATTATTACCCCTATTATGCAGTTATTATCGCTAGAACTATAATAATTATACTTATTACTCCTAATATTATCAATATGTCATGCATTATTACTCATATTATGCAGTTAATATCGCTAGAACTATAATAGTTATACCTATTACTTATATTATTATCAGTATAACATGCACTATTACCGATATTATACTGTTATTATCGTCAGAACTATGATAAATATACTTATTACTTCCAATATTATCAATATAACATGCATTATTACCCATATTATGCAGTTATTATCGCTCGAACTATAATAATTATACTTATTACTTATATTATTATCAGTATAACATGCATTATTACTCCTATTATGCAGTTATTATCGCTAGAACTATAATAATTGTACTTATTACTTTTATTATTATCAGTATAACATGCATTATTACACCTATTATGCAGTTATTATCGCTAGAACTACGATAATTATACTTATTACTCCTAATATTATCAATATGTCATGCATTATTACTCATATTATGCAGTTAATATCGCTAGAACTATAATAGTTATACCTATTACTTATATTATTATCAGTATAACATGCACTATTACCGATATTATACTGTTATTATCGTCAGAACTATAATAAATATACTTATTACTTCCAATATTATCAATATAACATGCATTATTACCCATATTATGCAGTTATTATCGCTCGAACTACAATAATTATACTTATTACTCCCAATATTATCAATATAACATGCATTATTACCCATATTATGCAGTTATTTTTGCTAGAACTACAATAATTATACTTATTACTCCCAATGTTATTAATATAACATGCATTATTACCCATATTATGCAGTTATTATCGCTAGAACTACAACAATTATGCTTAATACTTTTATTATTATCAATATAACATGCACTATTACCCATATTATGCAGTTATTATCGCTCGAACTATAATAATTATACTTATTACTTTTATTACTATCAATATAACATGCATTATTACCCCTATTATGCAGTTATTATCGCTAGAACTATAATAATTATACTTATTACTCCTAATATTATCAATATGTCATGCATTATTACTCATATTATGCAGTTAATATCGCTAGAACTATAATAGTTATACCTATTACTTATATTATTATCAGTATAACATGCACTATTACCGATATTATACTGTTATTATCGTCAGAACTATAATAAATATACTTATTACTTCCAATATTATCAATATAACATGCATTATTACCCATATTATGCAGTTATTATCGCTCGAACTACAATAATTATACTTATTACTCCCAATATTATCAATATAACATGCATTATTACCCTTATTATGCAGTGATTATCGCTAGAACTACAACAATTATGCTTAATACTTTTATTATTATCAATATAACATGCACTATTACCCATATTATGCAGTTATTATCGCTCGAACTATAATAATTATACTTATTACTTTTATTACTATCAATATAACATGCATTATTACCCCTATTATGCAGTTATTATCGCTAGAACTATAATAATTATACTTATTACTCCTAATATTATCAATATGTCATGCATTATTACTCATATTATACAGTTAATATCGCTAGAACTATAATAGTTATACTTATTACTTATATTATTTTCAGTATAACATGCACTATTACCCATATTATGCAGTTATTATCGCTCGAACTATAATAATTATACTTATTACTGTTATTACTATCAATATAACATGCATTATTACCCCTATTGTGCAGTTATTATCGCTAGAACTATAATAATTATACTTATTACTCCTAATATTATCAATATGTCATGCATTATTACTCATATTATGCAGTTAATATCGCTAGAACTATAATAGTTATACCTATTACTTATATTATTATCAGTATAACATGCACTATTACCGATATTATACTGTTATTATCGTCAGAACTATAATAAATATACTTATTACTTCCAATATTATCAATATAACATGCATTATTACCCATATTATGCAGTTATTATCGCTCGAACTACAATAATTATACTTATTACTCCCAATATTATCAATATAACATGCATTATTACCCATATTATGCAGTTATTTTTGCTAGAACTACAACAATTATGCTTATTACTCCCAATGTTATTAATATAACATGCATTATTACCCATATTATGCAGTTATTATCGCTAGAACTACAACAATTATGCTTAATACTTTTATTATTATCAATATAACATGCACTATTACCCATATTATGCAGTTATTATCGCTCGAACTATAATAATTATACTTATTACTTTTATTACTATCAATATAACATGCATTATTACCCCTATTATGCAGTTATTATCGCTAGAACTATAATAATTATACTTATTACTCCTAATATTATCAATATGTCATGCATTATTACTCATATTATGCAGTTAATATCGCTAGAACTATAATAGTTATACCTATTACTTATATTATTATCAGTATAACATGCACTATTACCGATATTATACTGTTATTATCGTCAGAACTATGATAAATATACTTATTACTTCCAATATTATCAATATAACATGCATTATTACCCATATTACGCAGTTATTATCGCTCGAACTATAATAATTATACTTATTACTTATATTATTATCAGTATAACATGCATTATTACTCCTATTATGCAGTTATTATCGCTAGAACTATAATAATTGTACTTATTACTTTTATTATTATCAGTATAACATGCATTATTACCCCTATTATGCAGTTATTATCGCTAGAACTACGATAATTATACTTATTACTCCTAATATTATCAATATGTCATGCATTATTACTCATATTATGCAGTTAATATCGCTAGAACTATAATAGTTATACCTATTACATATATTATTATCAGTATAACATGCACTATTACCGATATTATACTGTTATTATCGTCAGAACTATAATAAATATACTTATTACTTCCAATATTATCAATATAACATGCATTATTACCCATATTATGCAGTTATTATCGCTCGAACTACAATAATTATACTTATTACTCCCAATATTATCAATATAACATGCATTATTACCCATATTATGCAGTTATTTTTGCTAGAACTACAATAATTATACTTATTACTCCCAATGTTATTAATATAACATGCATTATTACCCATATTATGCAGTTATTATCGCTAGAACTACAACAATTATGCTTAATACTTTTATTATTATCAATATAACATGCACTATTACCCATATTATGCAGTTATTATCGCTCGAACTATAATAATTATACTTATTACTTTTATTACTATCAATATAACATGCATTATTACCCCTATTATGCAGTTATTATCGCTAGAACTATAATAATTATACTTATTACTCCTAATATTATCAATATGTCATGCATTATTACTCATATTATGCAGTTAATATCGCTAGAACTATAATAGTTATACCTATTACTTATATTATTATCAGTATAACATGCACTATTACCGATATTATACTGTTATTATCGTCAGAACTATAATAAATATACTTATTACTTCCAATATTATCAATATAACATGCATTATTACCCATATTATGCAGTTATTATCGCTCGAACAACAATAATTATACTTATTACTCCCAATATTATCAATATAACATGCATTATTACCCATATTATGCAGTTATTTTTGCTAGAACTACAATAATTATACTTATTACTCCCAATGTTATTAATATAACATGCATTATTACCCATATTATGCAGTGATTATCGCTAGAACTACAACAATTATGCTTAATACTTTTATTATTATCAATATAACATGCACTATTACCCATATTATGCAGTTATTATCGCTCGAACTATAATAATTATACTTATTACTTTTATTACTATCAATATAACATGCATTATTACCCCTATTATGCAGTTATTATCGCTAGAACTATAATAATTATACTTATTACTCCTAATATTATCAATATGTCATGCATTATTACTCATATTATGCAGTTAATATCGCTAGAACTATAATAGTTATACCTATTACTTATATTATTATCAGTATAACATGCACTATTACCGATATTATACTGTTATTATCGTCAGAACTATAATAAATATACTTATTACTTCCAATATTATCAATATAACATGCATTATTACCCCTATTATGCAGTTATTATCGCTAGAACTATAATAATTATACTTATTACTCATAATATTATCAATATGTCATGCATTATTACTCATATTATGCAGTTAATATCGCTAGAACTATAATAGTTATACCTATTACTTATATTATTATCAGTATAACATGCACTATTACAGATATTATACTGTTATTATCGTCAGAACTATAATAAATATACTTATTACTTCCAATATTATCAATATAACATGCATTATTACCCATATTATGCAGTTATTATCGCTCGTACTATAATAATTATACTTATTACTTATATTATTATCAGTATAACATGCATTATTACTCCTATTATGCAGTTATTATCGCTAGAACTATAATAATTGTACTTATTACTTTTATTATTATCAGTATAACATGCATTATTACCCCTATTATGCAGTTATTATCGCTAGAACTACGATAATTATACTTATTACTCCTAATATTATCAATATGTCATGCATTATTACTCATATTATGCAGTTAATATCGCTAGAACTATAATAGTTATACCTATTACTTATATTATTATCAGTATAACATGCACTATTACCGATATTATACTGTTATTATCGTCAGAACTATAATAAATATACTTATTACTTCCAATATTATCAATATAACATGCATTATTACCCATATTATGCAGTTATTATCGCTCGGACTACAATAATTATACTTATTACTCCCAATATTATCAATATAACATGCATTATTACCCATATTATGCAGTTATTTTTGCTAGATCTACAATAATTATACTTATTACTCCTAATGTTATTAATATAACATGCATTATTACCCATATTATGCAGTTATTATCGCTAGAACTACAACAATTATGCTTAATACTTTTATTATTATCAATATAACATGCACTATTACCCATATTATGCAGTTATTATCGCTCGAACTATAATAATTATACTTATTACTTTTATTACTATCAATATAACATGCATTATTACCCCTATTATGCAGTTATTATCGCTAGAACTATAATAATTATACTTATTACTCCTAATATTATCAATATGTCATGCATTATTACTCATATTATACAGTTAATATCGCTAGAACTATAATAGTTATACTTATTACTTATATTATTTTCAGTATAACATGCACTATTACCCATATTATGCAGTTATTATCGCTCGAACTATAATAATTATACTTATTACTGTTATTACTATCAATATAACATGCATTATTACCCCTATTGTGCAGTTATTATCGCTAGAACTATAATAATTATACTTATTACTCCTAATATTATCAATATGTCATGCATTATTACTCATATTATGCAGTTAATATCGCTAGAACTATAATAGTTATACCTATTACTTATATTATTATCAGTATAACATGCACTATTACCGATATTATACTGTTATTATCGTCAGAACTATAATAAATATACTTATTACTTCCAATATTATCAATATAACATGCATTATTACCCATATTATGCAGTTATTATCGCTCGAACTACAATAATTATACTTATTACTCCCAATATTATCAATATAACATGCATTATTACCCATATTATGCAGTTATTTTTGCTAGAACTACAATAATTATACTTATTACTCCCAATGTTATTAATATAACATGCATTATTACCCATATTATGCAGTTATTATCGCTAGAACTACAACAGTTATGCTTAATACTTTTATTATTATCAATATAACATGCACTATTACCCATATTATGCAGTTATTATCGCTCGAACTATAATAATTATACTTATTACTTTTATTACTATCAATATAACATGCATTATTACCCCTATTATGCAGTTATTATCGCTAGAACTATAATAATTATACTTATTACTCCTAATATTATCAATATGTCATGCATTATTACTCATATTATGCAGTTCATATCGCTAGAACTATAATAGTTATACCTATTACTTATATTATTATCAGTATAACATGCACTATTACCGATATTATACTGTTATTATCGTCAGAACTATAATAAATATACTTATTACTTCCAATATTATCAATATAACATGCATTATTACCCATATTATGCAGTTATTATCGCTCGGACTACAATAATTATACTTATTACTCCCAATATTATCAATATAACATGCATTATTACCCATATTATGCAGTTATTTTTGCTAGAACTACAATAATTATACTTATTACTCCTAATGTTATTAATATAACATGCATTATTCCCCATATTATGCAGTTATTATCGCTAGAACTACAACAATTATGCTTAATACTTTTATTATTATCAATATAACATGCACTATTACCCATATTATGCAGTTATTATCGCTCGAACTATAATAATTATACTTATTACTTTTATTACTATCAATATAACATGCATTATTACCCCTATTATGCAGTTATTATCGCTAGAACTATAATAATTATACTTATTACTCCTAATATTATCAATATGTCATGCATTATTACTCATATTATACAGTTAATATCGCTAGAACTATAATAGTTATACTTATTACTTATATTATTTTCAGTATAACATGCACTATTACCGATATTATACTGTTATTATCGTCAGAACTATAATAAATATACTTATTACTTCCAATATTATCAATATAACATGCATTATTACCCCTATTATGCAGTTATTATCGCTAGAACTACAATAATTATACTTATTACTCCCAATATTATCAATATAACATGCATTATTACCCATATTTTGCAGTTATTTTTGCTAGAACTACAATAATTATACTTATTACTCCCAATGTTATTAATATAACATGCATTATTACCCATATTATGCAGTTATTATCGCTAGAACTACAACAATTATGCTTAATACTTTTATTATTATCAATATAACATGCATTATTACCCATATTATGCAGTTATTATCGCTCGAACTACAATAATTATACTTATTACTCCCAATATTATCAATATAACATGCATTATTACCCATATTATGCAGTTATTTTTGCTAGAACTACAATAATTGTACTTATTACTCCCAATGTTATTAATATAACATGCATTATTACCCATATTATGCAGTGATTATCGCTAGAACTACAACAATTATGCTTAATACTTTTATTATTATCAATATAACATGCACTATTACCCATATTATGCAGTTATTATCGCTCGAACTATAATAATTATACTTATTACTTTTATTACTATCAATATAACATGCATTATTACCCCATATTATGCAGTTATTATCGCTAGAACTATAATAATTATACTTATTACTCCTAATATTATCAATATGTCATGCATTATTACTCATATTATGCAGTTAATATCGCTAGAACTATAATAGTTATACCTATTACTTATATTATTATCAGTATAACATGCACTATTACCGATATTATACTGTTATTATCGTCAGAACTATAATAAATATACTTATTACTTCCAATATTATCAATATAACATGCATTATTACCCATATTATGCAGTTATTATCGCTCGAACTATAATAATTATACTTATTACTTATATTATTATCAGTATAACATGCATTATTACTCCTATTATGCAGTTATTATCGCTAGAACTATAATAATTGTACTTATTACTTTTATTATTATCAGTATAACATGCATTATTACCCCTATTATGCAGTTATTATCGCTAGAACTATAATAATTATACTTATTACTCCTAATATTATCAATATGTCATGCATTATTACTCATATTATGCAGTTAATATCGCTAGAACTATAATAGTTATACCTATTACTTATATTATTATCAGTATAACATGCACTATTACCGATATTATACTGTTATTATCGTCAGAACTATAATAAATATACTTATTACTTCCAATATTATCAATATAACATGCATTATTACCCATATTATGCAGTTATTATCGCTCGAACTATAATAATTATACTTATTACTTATATTATTATCAGTATAACATGCATTATTACTCCTATTATGCAGTTATTATCGCTAGAACTATAATAATTGTACTTATTACTTTTATTATTATCAGTATAACATGCATTATTACCCCTATTATGCAGTTATTATCGCTAGAACTACGATAATTATACTTATTACTCCTAATATTATCAATATGTCATGCATTATTACTCATATTATGCAGTTAATATCGCTAGAACTATAATAGTTATACCTATTACTTATATTATTATCAGTATAACATGCACTATTACCGATATTATACTGTTATTATCGTCAGAACTATAATAAATATACTTATTACTTCCAATATTATCAATATAACATGCATTATTACCCATATTATGCAGTTATTATCGCTCGAACTACAATAATTATACTTATTACTCCCAATATTATCAATATAACATGCATTATTACCCATATTATGCAGTTATTTTTGCTAGAACTACAATAATTATACTTATTACTCCCAATGTTATTAATATAACATGCATTATTACCCATATTATGCAGTTATTATCGCTAGAACTACAACAATTATGCTTAATACTTTTATTATTATCAATATAACATGCACTATTACCCATATTATGCAGTTATTATCGCTCGAACTATAATAATTATACTTATTACTTTTATTACTATCAATATAACATGCATTATTACCCCTATTATGCAGTTATTATCGCTAGAACTATAATAATTATACTTATTACTCCTAATATTATCAATATGTCATGCATTATTACTCATATTATACAGTTAATATCGCTAGAACTATAATAGTTATACTTATTACTTATATTATTTTCAGTATAACATGCACTATTACCCATATTATGCAGTTATTATCGCTCGAACTATAATAATTATACTTATTACTGTTATTACTATCAATATAACATGCATTATTACCCCTATTGTGCAGTTATTATCGCTAGAACTATAATAATTATACTTATTACTCCTAATATTATCAATATGTCATGCATTATTACTCATATTATGCAGTTAATATCGCTAGAACTATAATAGTTATACCTATTACTTATATTATTATCAGTATAACATGCACTATTACCGATATTATACTGTTATTATCGTCAGAACTATAATAAATATACTTATTACTTCCAATATTATCAATATAACATGCATTATTACCCATATTATGCAGTTATTATCGCTCGAACTATAATAATTATACTTATTACTTATATTATTATCAGTACAACATGCATTATTACTCCTATTATGCAGTTATTATCGCTAGAACTATAATAATTGTACTTATTACTTTTATTATTATCAGTATAACATGCATTATTACCCCTATTATGCAGTTATTATCGCTAGAACTACGATAATTATACTTATTACTCCTAATATTATCAATATGTCATGCATTATTACTCATATTATGCAGTTAATATCGCTAGAACTATAATAGTTATACCTATTACTTATATTATTATCAGTATAACATGCACTATTACCGATATTATACTGTTATTATCGTCAGAACTATAATAAATATACTTATTACTTCCAATATTATCAATATAACATGCATTATTACCCCTATTATGCAGTTATTATCGCTAGAACTACAATAATTATACTTATTACTCCCAATATTATCAATATAACATGCATTATTACCCATATTTTGCAGTTATTTTTGCTAGAACTACAATAATTATACTTATTACTCCCAATGTTATTAATATAACATGCATTATTACCCATATTATGCAGTTATTATCGCTAGAACTACAACAATTATGCTTAATACTTTTATTATTATCAATATAACATGCATTATTACCCATATTATGCAGTTATTATCGCTCGAACTACAATAATTATACTTATTACTCCCAATATTATCAATATAACATGCATTATTACCCATATTATGCTGTTATTTTTGCTAGAACTACAATAATTGTACTTATTACTCCCAATGTTATTAATATAACATGCATTATTACCCATATTATGCAGTGATTATCGCTAGAACTACAACAATTATGCTTAATACTTTTATTATTATCAATATAACATGCACTATTACCCATATTATGCAGTTATTATCGCTCGAACTATAATAATTATACTTATTACTTTTATTACTATCAATATAACATGCATTATTACCCCTATTATGCAGTTATTATCGCTAGAACTATAATAATTATACTTATTACTCCTAATATTATCAATATGTCATGCATTATTACTCATATTATGCAGTTAATATCGCTAGAACTATAATAGTTATACCTATTACTTATATTATTATCAGTATAACATGCACTATTACCGATATTATACTGTTATTATCGTCAGAACTATAATAAATATACTTATTACTTCCAATATTATCAATATAACATGCATTATTACCCCTATTATGCAGTTATTATCGCTAGAACTATAATAATTATACTTATTACTCCTAATATTATCAATATGTCATGCATTATTACTCATATTATGCAGTTAATATCGCTAGAACTATAATAGTTATACCTATTACTTATATTATTATCAGTATAACATGCACTATTACCGATATTATACTGTTATTATCGTCAGAACTATAATAAATATACTTATTACTTCCAATATTATCAATATAACATGCATTATTACCCATATTATGCAGTTATTATCGCTCGAACTATAATAATTATACTTATTACTTATACTATTATCAGTATAACATGCATTATTACTCCTATTATGCAGTTATTATCGCTAGAACTATAATAATTGTACTTATTACTTTTATTATTATCAGTATAACATGCATTATTACCCCTATTATGCAGTTATTATCGCTAGAACTACGATAATTATACTTATTACTCATAATATTATCAATATGTCATGCATTATTACTCATATTATGCAGTTAATATCGCTAGAACTATAATAGTTATACCTATTACTTATATTATTATCAGTATAACATGCACTATTACCGATATTATACTGTTATTATCGTCAGAACTATAATAAATATACTTATTACTTCCAATATTATCAATATAACATGCATTATTACCCATATTATGCAGTTATTATCGCTCGAACTACAATAATTATACTTATTACTCCCAATATTATCAATATAACATGCATTATTACCCATATTATGCAGTTATTTTTGCTAGAACTACAATAATTATACTTATTACTCCCAATGTTATTAATATAACATGCATTATTACCCATATTATGCAGTTATTATCGCTAGAACTACAACAATTATGCTTAATACTTTTATTATTATCAATATAACATGCACTATTACCCATATTATGCAGTTATTATCGCTCGAACTATAATAATTATACTTATTACTTTTATTACTATCAATATAACATGCATTATTACCCCTATTATGCAGTTATTATCGCTAGAACTATAATAATTATACTTATTACTCCTAATATTATCAATATGTCATGCATTATTACTCATATTATGCAGTTAATATCGCTAGAACTATAATAGTTATACCTATTACTTATATTATTATCAGTATAACATGCACTATTACCGATATTATACTGTTATTATCGTCAGAACTATAATAAATATACTTATTACTTCCAATATTATCAATATAACATGCATTATTACCCCTATTATGCAGTTATTATCGCTAGAACTACAATAATTATACTTATTACTCCCAATATTATCAATATAACATGCATTATTACCCATATTTTGCAGTTATTTTTGCTAGAACTACAATAATTATACTTATTACTCCCAATGTTATTAATATAACATGCATTATTACCCATATTATGCAGTTATTATCGCTAGAACTACAACAATTATGCTTAATACTTTTATTATTATCAATATAACATGCATTATTACCCATATTATGCAGTTATTATCGCTCGAACTACAATAATTATACTTATTACTCCCAATATTATCAATATAACATGCATTATTACCCATATTATGCAGTTATTTTTGCTAGAACTACAATAATTGTACTTATTACTCCCAATGTTATTAATATAACATGCATTATTACCCATATTATGCAGTGATTATCGCTAGAACTACAACAATTATGCTTAATACTTTTATTATTATCAATATAACATGCACTATTACCCATATTATGCAGTTATTATCGCTCGAACTATAATAATTATACTTATTACTTTTATTACTATCAATATAACATGCATTATTACCCCTATTATGCAGTTATTATCGCTAGAACTATAATAATTATACTTATTACTCCTAATATTATCAATATGTCATGCATTATTACTCATATTATGCAGTTAATATCGCTAGAACTATAATAGTTATACCTATTACTTATATTATTATCAGTATAACATGCACTATTACCGATATTATACTGTTATTATCGTCAGAACTATAATAAATATACTTATTACTTCCAATATTATCAATATAACATGCATTATTACCCCTATTATGCAGTTATTATCGCTAGAACTATAATAATTATACTTATTACTCCTAATATTATCAATATGTCATGCATTATTACTCATATTATGCAGTTAATATCGCTAGAACTATAATAGTTATACCTATTACTTATATTATTATCAGTATAACATGCACTATTACCGATATTATACTGTTATTATCGTCAGAACTATAATAAATATACTTATTACTTCCAATATTATCAATATAACATGCATTATTACCCATATTATGCAGTTATTATCGCTCGAACTATAATAATTATACTTATTACTTATATTATTATCAGTATAACATGCATTATTACTCCTATTATGCAGTTATTATCGCTAGAACTATAATAATTGTACTTATTACTTTTATTATTATCAGTATAACATGCATTATTACCCCTATTATGCAGTTATTATCGCTAGAACTACGATAATTATACTTATTACTCCTAATATTATCAATATGTCATGCATTATTACTCATATTATGCAGTTAATATCGCTAGAACTATAATAGTTATACATATTACTTATATTATTATCAGCATAACATGCACTATTACCGATATTATACTGTTATTATCGTCAGAACTATAATAAATATACTTATTACTTCCAATATTATCAATATAACATGCATTATTACCCATATTATGCAGTTATTATCGCTCGAACTACAATAATTATACTTATTACTCCCAATATTATCAATATAACATGCATTATTACCCATATTATGCAGTTATTTTTGCTAGAACTACAATAATTATACTTATTACTCCCAATGTTATTAATATAACATGCATTATTACCCATATTATGCAGTTATTATCGCTAGAACTACAACAATTATGCTTAATACTTTTAT
This sequence comes from Megachile leachella, assembly GCA_963576845.1. Lineage (NCBI taxonomy): Eukaryota > Metazoa > Arthropoda > Insecta > Hymenoptera > Megachilidae > Megachile > Megachile leachella. Next base: position 30,697 of record CAUYWW010000265.1, on the reverse strand, counting down.
TATTATCAATATAACATGCACTATTACCCATATTATGCAGTTATTATCGCTCGAACTATAATAATTATACTTATTACTTTTATTACTATCAATATAACATGCATTATTACCCCTATTATGCAGTTATTATCGCTAGAACTATAATAATTATACTTATTACTCCTAATATTATCAATATGTCATGCATTATTACTCATATTATACAGTTAATATCGCTAGAACTATAATAGTTATACTTATTACTTATATTATTTTCAGCATAACATGCACTATTACGCATATTATGCAGTTATTATCGCTCGAACTATAATAATTATACTTATTACTGTTATTACTATCAATATAACATGCATTATTACCCCTATTGTGCAGTTATTATCGCTAGAACTATAATAATTATACTTATTACTCCTAATATTATCAATATGTCATGCATTATTACTCATATTATGCAGTTAATATCGCTAGAACTATAATAGTTATACCTATTACTTATATTATTATCAGTATAACATGCACTATTACCGATATTATACTGTTATTATCGTCAGAACTATAATAAATATACTTATTACTTCCAATATTATCAATATAACATGCACTATTACCGATATTATACTGTTATTATCGTCAGAACTATAATAAATATACTTATTACTTCCAATATTATCAATATAACATGCATTATTACCCATATTATGCAGTTATTATCGCTCGAACTACAATAATTATACTTATTACTCCCAATATTATCAATATAACATGCATTATTACCCATATTATGCAGTTATTTTTGCTAGAACTACAACAATTATGCTTATTACTCCCAATGTTATTAATATAACATGCATTATTACCCATATTATGCAGTTATTATCGCTAGAACTACAACAATTATGCTTAATACGTTTATTATTATCAATATAACATGCACTATTACCCATATTATGCAGTTATTATCGCTCGAACTATAATAATTATACTTATTACTTTTATTACTATCAATATAACATGCATTATTACCCCTATTATGCAGTTATTATCGCTAGAACTATAATAATTATACTTATTACTCCTAATATTATCAATATGTCATGCATTATTACTCATATTATGCAGTTAATATCGCTAGAACTATAATAGTTATACCTATTACTTATATTATTATCAGTATAACATGCACTATTACCGATATTATACTGTTATTATCGTCAGAACTATAATAAATATACTTATTACTTCCAATATTATCAATATAACATGCATTATTACCCCTATTATGCAGTTATTATCGCTAGAACTATAATAATTATACTTATTACTCCTAATATTATCAATATGTCATGCATTATTACTCATATTATGCAGTTAATATCGCTAGAACTATAATAGTTATACCTATTACTTATATTATTATCAGTATAACATGCACTATTACCGATATTATACTGTTATTATCGTCAGAACTATAATAAATATACTTATTACTTCCAATATTATCAATATAACATGCATTATTACCCATATTATGCAGTTATTATCGCTCGAACTATAATAATTATACTTATTACTTATATTATTATCAGTATAACATGCATTATTACTCCTATTATGCAGTTATTATCGCTAGAACTATAATAATTGTACTTATTACTTTTATTATTATCAGTATAACATGCATTATTACCCCTATTATGCAGTTATTATCGCTAGAACTACGATAATTATACTTATTACTCCTAATATTATCAATATGTCATGCATTATTACTCATATTATGCAGTTAATATCGCTAGAACTATAATAGTTATACCTATTACTTATATTATTATCAGTATAACATGCACTATTACCGATATTATACTGTTATTATCGTCAGAACTATAATAAATATACTTATTACTTCCAATATTATCAATATAACATGCATTATTACCCATATTATGCAGTTATTATCGCTCGAACTACAATAATTATACTTATTACTCCCAATATTATCAATATAACATGCATTATTACCCATATTATGCAGTTATTTTTGCTAGAACTACAATAATTATACTTATTACTCCCAATGTTATTAATATAACATGCATTATTACCCATATTATGCAGTTATTATCGCTAGAACTACAACAATTATGCTTAATACTTTTATTATTATCAATATAACATGCACTATTACCCATATTATGCAGTTATTATCGCTCGAACTATAATAATTATACTTATTACTTTTATTACTATCAATATAACATGCATTATTACCCCTATTATGCAGTTATTACCGCTAGAACTATAATAATTATACTTATTACTCCTAATATTATCAATATGTCATGCATTATTACTCATATTATGCAGTTAATATCGCTAGAACTATAATAGTTATACCTATTACTTATATTATTATCAGTATAACATGCACTATTACCGATATTATACTGTTATTATCGTCAGAACTATAATAAATATACTTATTACTTCCAATATTATCAATATAACATGCATTATTACCCATATTATGCAGTTATTATCGCTCGAACTACAATAATTATACTTATTACTCCCAATATTATCAATATAACATGCATTATTACCCATATTATGCAGTTATTTTTGCTAGAACTACAATAATTATACTTATTACTCCTAATGTTATTAATATAACATGCATTATTACCCATATTATGCAGTTATTATCGCTAGAACTACAACAATTATGCTTAATACTTTTATTATTATCAATATAACATGCACTATTACCCATATTATGCAGTTATTATCGCTCGAACTATAATAATTATACTTATTACTTTTATTACTATCAATATAACATGCATTATTACCCCTATTATGCAGTTATTATCGCTAGAACTATAATAATTATACTTATTACTCCTAATATTATCAATATGTCATGCATTATTACTCATATTATGCAGTTAATATCGCTAGAACTATAATAGTTATACCTATTACTTATATTATTATCAGTATAACATGCACTATTACCGATATTATACTGTTATTATCGTCAGAACTATAATAAATATACTTATTACTTCCAATATTATCAATATAACATGCATTATTACCCCTATTATGCAGTTATTATCGCTAGAACTACAATAATTATACTTATTACTCCCAATATTATCAATATAACATGTATTATTACCTATATTATGCAGTTATTTTTGCTAGAACTACAATAATTATACTTATTACTCCCAATGTTATTAATATAACATGCATTATTACCCATATTATGCAGTTATTATCGCTAGAACTACAACAATTATGCTTAATACTTTTATTATTATCAATATAACATGCACTATTACCCATATTATGCAGTTATTATCGCTCGAACTATAATAATTATACTTATTACTTTTATTACTATCAATATAACATGCATTATTACCCCTATTATGCAGTTATTATCGCTAGAACTATAATAATTATACTTATTACTCCTAATATTATCAATATGTCATGCATTATTACTCATATTATACAGTTAATATCGCTAGAACTATAATAGTTATACTTATTACTTATATTATTTTCAGTATAACATGCACTATTACCCATATTATGCAGTTATTATCGCTCGAACTATAATAATTATACTTATTACTGTTATTACTATCAATATAACATGCATTATTACCCCTATTGTGCAGTTATTATCGCTAGAACTATAATAATTATACTTATTACTCCTAATATTATCAATATGTCATGCATTATTACTCATATTATGCAGCTAATATCGCTAGAACTATAATAGTTATACCTATTACTTATATTATTATCAATATAACATGCACTATTACCCATATTATGCAGTTATTATCGCTCGAACTATAATAATTATACTTATTACTTTTATTACTATCAATATAACATGCATTATTACCCCTATTATGCAGTTATTATCGCTAGAACTATAATAATTATACTTATTACTCCTAATATTATCAATATGTCATGCATTATTACTCATATTATGCAGTTAATATCGCTAGAACTATAATAGTTATACCTATTACTTATATTATTATCAGTATAACATGCACTATTACCGATATTATACTGTTATTATCGTCAGAACTATAATAAATATACTTATTACTTCCAATATTATCAATATAACATGCATTATTACCCATATTATGCAGTTATTATCGCTCGAACTACAATAATTATACTTATTACTCCCAATATTATCAATATAACATGCATTATTACCCATATTATGCAGTTATTTTTGCTAGAACTACAATAATTATACTTATTACTCCTAATGTTATTAATATAACATGCATTATTACCCATATTATGCAGTTATTATCGCTAGAACTACAACAATTATGCTTAATACTTTTATTATTATCAATATAACATGCACTATTACCCATATTATGCAGTTATTATCGCTCGAACTATAATAATTATACTTATTACTTTTATTACTATCAATATAACATGCATTATTACCCCTATTGTGCAGTTATTATCGCTAGAACTATAATAATTATACTTATTACTCCTAATATTATCAATATGTCATGCATTATTACTCATATTATGCAGTTAATATCGCTAGAACTATAATAGTTATACCTATTACTTATATTATTATCAGTATAACATGCACTATTACCGATATTATACTGTTATTATCGTCAGAACTATAATAAATATACTTATTACTTCCAATATTATCAATATAACATGCACTATTACCGATATTATACTGTTATTATCGTCAGAACTATAATAAATATACTTATTACTTCCAATATTATCAATATAACATGCATTATTACCCATATTATGCAGTTATTATCGCTCGAACTACAATAATTATACTTATTACTCCCAATATTATCAATATAACATGCATTATTACCCATATTATGCAGTTATTTTTGCTAGAACTACAACAATTATGCTTATTACTCCCAATGTTATTAATATAACATGCATTATTACCCATATTATGCAGTTATTATCGCTAGAACTACAACAATTATGCTTAATACTTTTATTATTATCAATATAACATGCACTATTACCCATATTATGCAGTTATTATCGCTCGAACTATAATAATTATACTTATTACTTTTATTACTATCAATATAACATGCATTATTACCCCTATTATGCAGTTATTATCGCTAGAACTATAATAATTATACTTATTACTCCTAATATTATCAATATGTCATGCATTATTACTCATATTATGCAGTTAATATCGCTAGAACTATAATAGTTATACCTATTACTTATATTATTATCAGTATAACATGCACTATTACCGATATTATACTGTTATTATCGTCAGAACTATAATAAATATACTTATTACTTCCAATATTATCAATATAACATGCATTATTACCCCTATTATGCAGTTATTATCGCTAGAACTATAATAATTATACTTATTACTCCTAATATTATCAATATGTCATGCATTATTACTCATATTATGCAGTTAATATCGCTAGAACTATAATAGTTATACCTATTACTTATATTATTATCAGTATAACATGCACTATTACCGATATTATACTGTTATTATCGTCAGAACTATAATAAATATACTTATTACTTCCAATATTATCAATATAACATGCATTATTACCCATATTATGCAGTTATTATCGCTCGAACTATAATAATTATACTTATTACTTATATTATTATCAGTATAACATGCATTATTACTCCTATTATGCAGTTATTATCGCTAGAACTATAATAATTGTACTTATTACTTTTATTATTATCAGTATAACATGCATTATTACCCCTATTATGCAGTTATTATCGCTAGAACTACGATAATTATACTTATTACTCCTAATATTATCAATATGTCATGCATTATTACTCATATTATGCAGTTAATATCGCTAGAACTATAATAGTTATACCTATTACTTATATTATTATCAGTATAACATGCACTATTACCGATATTATACTGTTATTATCGTCAGAACTATAATAAATATACTTATTACTTCCAATATTATCAATATAACATGCATTATTACCCATATTATGCAGTTATTATCGCTCGAACTACAATAATTATACTTATTACTCCCAATATTATCAATATAACATGCATTATTACCCATATTATGCAGTTATTTTTGCTAGAACTACAATAATTATACTTATTACTCCTAATATTATCAATATGTCATGCATTATTACTCATATTATGCAGTTAATATCGCTAGAACTATAATAGTTATACCTATTACTTATATTATTATCAGTATAACATGCACTATTACCGATATTATACTGTTATTATCGTCAGAACTATAGTAAATATACTTATTACTTCCAATATTATCAATATAACATGCATTATTACCCATATTATGCAGTTATTATCGCTCGAACTACAATAATTATACTTATTACTCCCAATATTATCAATATAACATGCATTATTACCCATATTATGCAGTTATTTTTGCTAGAACTACAATAATTATACTTATTACTCCTAATGTTATTAATATAACATGCATTATTACCCATATTATGCAGTTATTATCGCTAGAACTACAACAATTATGCTTAATACTTTTATTATTATCAATATAACATGCACTATTACCCATATTATGCAGTTATTATCGCTCGAACTATAATAATTATACTTATTACTTTTATTACTATCAATATAACATGCATTATTACCCCTATTATGCAGTTATTATCGCTAGAACTATAATAATTATACTTATTACTCCTAATATTATCAATATGTCATGCATTATTACTCATATTATGCAGTTAATATCGCTAGAACTATAATAGTTATACCTATTACTTATATTATTATCAGTATAACATGCACGAATTACCGATATTATACTGTTATTATCGTCAGAACTATAATAAATATACTTATTACTTCCAATATTATCAATATAACATGCATTATTACCCCTATTATGCAGTTATTATCGCTAGAACTACAATAATTATACTTATTACTCCCAATATTATCAATATAACATGTATTATTACCTATATTATGCAGATATTTTTGCTAGAACTACAATAATTATACTTATTACTCCCAATGTTATTAATATAACATGCATTATTACCCATATTATGCAGTTATTATCGCTAGAACTACAACAATTATGCTTAATACTTTTATTATTATCAATATAACATGCACTATTACCCATATTATGCAGTTATTATCGCTCGAACTATAATAATTATACTTATTACTGTTATTACTATCAATATAACATGCATTATTACCCCTATTGTGCAGTTATTATCGCTAGAACTATAATAATTATACTTATTACTCCTAATATTATCAATATGTCATGCATTATTACTCATATTATGCAGTTAATATCGCTAGAACTATAATAGTTATACCTATTACTTATATTATTATCAATATAACATGCACTATTACCCATATTATGCAGTTATTATCGCTCGAACTATAATAATTATACTCATTACTTTTATTACTATCAATATAACATGCATTATTACCCCTATTATGCAGTTATTATCGCTAGAACTATAATAATTATACTTATTACTCCTAATATTATCAATATGTCATGCATTATTACTCATATTATGCAGTTAATATCGCTAGAACTATAATAGTTATACCTATTACTTATATTATTATCAGTATAACATGCACTATTACCGATATTATACTGTTATTATCGTCAGAACTATAATAAATATACTTATTACTTCCAATATTATCAATATAACATGCATTATTACCCATATTATGCAGTTATTATCGCTCGAACTACAATAATTATACTTATTACTCCCAATATTATCAATATAACATGCATTATTACCCATATTATGCAGTTATTTTTGCTAGAACTACAATAATTATACTTATTACTCCCAATGTTATTAATATAACATGCATTATTACCCATATTATGCAGTGATTATCGCTAGAACTACAACAATTATGCTTAATACTTTTATTATTATCAATATAACATGCACTATTACCCATATTATGCAGTTATTATCGCTCGAACTATAATAATTATACTTATTACTTTTATTACTATCAATATAACATGCATTATTACCCCTATTATGCAGTTATTATCGCTAGAACTATAATAATTATACTTATTACTCCTAATATTATCAATATGTCATGCATTATTACTCATATTATGCAGTTAATATCGCTAGAACTATAATAGTTATACCTATTACTTATATTATTATCAGTATAACATGCACTATTACCGATATTATACTGTTATTATCGTCAGAACTATAATAAATATACTTATTACTTCCAATATTATCAATATAACATGCATTATTACCCCTATTATGCAGTTATTATCGCTAGAACTATAATAATTATACTTATTACTCCTAATATTATCAATATGTCATGCATTATTACTCATATTATGCAGTTAATATCGCTAGAACTATAATAGTTATACCTAGTACTTATATTATTATCAGTATAACATGCACTATTACCGATATTATACTGTTATTATCGTCAGAACTATAATAAATATACTTATTACTTCCAATATTATCAATATAACATGCATTATTACCCATATTATGCAGTTATTATCGCTCGAACTATAATAATTATACTTATTACTTATATTATTATCAGTATAACATGCATTATTACTCCTATTATGCAGTTATTATCGCTAGAACTATAATAATTGTACTTATTACTTTTATTATTATCAGTATAACATGCATTATTACCCCTATTATGCAGTTATTATCGCTAGAACTACGACAATTATACTTATTACTCCTAATATTATCAATATGTCATGCATTATTACTCATATTATGCAGTTAATATCGCTAGAACTATAATAGTTATACCTATTACTTATATTATTATCAGTATAACATGCACTATTACCGATATTATACTGTTATTATCGTCAGAACTATAATAAATATACTTATTACTTCCAATATTATCAATATAACATGCATTATTACCCATATTATGCAGTTATTATCGCTCGAACTACAATAATTATACTTATTACTCCCAATATTATCAATATAACATGCATTATTACCCATATTATGCAGTTATTTTTGCTAGAACTACAATAATTATACTTATTACTCCCAATGTTATTAATATAACATGCATTATTACCCATATTATGCAGTTATTATCGCTAGAACTACAACAATTATGCTTAATACTTTTATTATTATCAATATAACATGCACTATTACCCATATTATGCAGTTATTATCGCTCGAACTATAATAATTATACTTATTACTTTTATTACTATCAATATAACATGCATTATTACCCCTATTATGCAGTTATTATCGCTAGAACTATAATAATTATACTTATTACTCCTAATATTATCAATATGTCATGCATTATTACTCATATTATGCAGTTAATATCGCTAGAACTATAATAGTTATACCTATTACTTATATTATTATCAGTATAACATGCACTATTACCGATATTATACTGTTATTATCGTCAGAACTATAATAAATATACTTATTACTTCCAATATTATCAATATAACATGCATTATTACCCATATTATGCAGTTATTATCGCTCGAACTACAATAATTATACTTATTACTCCCAATATTATCAATATAACATGCATTATTACCCATATTATGCAGTTATTTTTGCTAGAACTACAATAATTATACTTATTACTCCTAATGTTATTAATATAACATGCATTATTACCCATATTATGCAGTTATTATCGCTAGAACTACAACAATTATGCTTAATACTTTTATTATTATCAATATAACATGCACTATTACCCATATTATGCAGTTATTATCGCTCGAACTATAATAATTATACTTATTACTTTTATTACTATCAATATAACATGCATTATTACCCCTATTGTGCAGTTATTATCGCTAGAACTATAATAATTATACTTATTACTCCTAATATTATCAATATGTCATGCATTATTACTCATATTATGCAGTTAATATCGCTAGAACTATAATAGCTATACCTATTACTTATATTATTATCAGTATAACATGCACTATTACCGATATTATACTGTTATTATCGTCAGAACTATAATAAATATACTTATTACTTCCAATATTATCAATATAACATGCACTATTACCGATATTATACTGTTATTATCGTCAGAACTATAATAAATATACTTATTACTTCCAATATTATCAATATAACATGCATTATTACCCATATTATGCAGTTATTATCGCTCGAACTACAATAATTATACTTATTACTCCCAATATTATCAATATAACATGCATTATTACCCATATTATGCAGTTATTTTTGCTAGAACTACAACAATTATGCTTATTACTCCCAATGTTATTAATATAACATGCATTATTACCCATATTATGCAGTTATTATCGCTAGAACTACAACAATTATGCTTAATACTTTTATTATTATCAATATAACATGCACTATTACCCATATTATGCAGTTATTATCGCTCGAACTATAATAATTATACTTATTACTTTTATTACTATCAATATAACATGCATTATTACCCCTATTATGCAGTTATTATCGCTAGAACTATAATAATTATACTTATTACTCCTAATATTATCAATATGTCATGCATTATTACTCATATTATGCAGTTAATATCGCTAGAACTATAATAGTTATACCTATTACTTATATTATTATCAGTATAACATGCACTATTACCGATATTATACTGTTATTATCGTCAGAACTATAATAAATATACTTATTACTTCCAATATTATCAATATAACATGCATTATTACCCATATTATGCAGTTATTATCGCTCGAACTATAATAATTATACTTATTACTTATATTATTATCAGTATAACATGCACTATTACTCCTATTATGCAGTTATTATCGCTAGAACTATAATAATTGTACTTATTACTTTTATTATTATCAGTATAACATGCATTATTACCCCTATTATGCAGTTATTATCGCTAGAACTACGATAATTATACTTATTACTCCTAATATTATCAATATGTCATGCATTATTACTCATATTATGCAGTTAATATCGCTAGAACTATAATAGTTATACCTATTACTTATATTATTATCAGTATAACATGCACTATTACCGATATTATACTGTTATTATCGTCAGAACTATAATAAATATACTTATTACTTCCAATATTATCAATATAACATGCATTATTACCCATATTATGCAGTTATTATCGCTCGAACTACAATAATTATACTTATTACTCCCAATATTATCAATATAACATGCATTATTACCCATATTATGCAGTTATTTTTGCTAGAACTACAATAATTATACTTATTACTCCCAATATTATTAATATAACATGCATTATTACCCATATTATGCAGTTATTATCGCTAGAACTACAACAATTATGCTTAATACTTTTATTATTATCAATATAACATGCACTATTACCCATATTATGCAGTTATTATCGCTCGAACTATAATAATTATACTTATTACTTTTATTACTATCAATATAACATGCATTATTACCCCTATTATGCAGTTATTATCGCTAGAACTATAATAATTATACTTATTACTCCTAATATTATCAATATGTCATGCATTATTACTCATATTATGCAGTTAATATCGCTAGAACTATAATAGTTATACCTATTACTTATATTATTATCAGTATAACATGCACTATTACCGATATTATACTGTTATTATCGTCAGAACTATAATAAATATACTTATTACTTCCAATATTATCAATATAACATGCATTATTACCCATATTATGCAGTTATTATCGCTCGAACTATAATAATTATACTTATTACTTATATTATTATCAGTATAACATGCATTATTACTCCTATTATGCAGTTATTATCGCTAGAACTATAATAATTGTACTTATTACTTTTATTATTATCAGTATAACATGCATTATTACCCCTATTATGCAGTTATTATCGCTAGAACTACGATAATTATACTTATTACTCCTAATATTATCAATATTGAATGCATTATTACTCATATTATGCAGTTAATATCGCTTGAACTATAATAGTTATACCTATTACTTATATTATTATCAGTATAACATGCACTATTACCGATATTATACTGCTATTATCGTCAGAACTATTATAAATATACTTATTACTTCCAATATTATCAATATAACATGCATTATTACCCATATTATGCAGTTATTATCGCTCGAACTACAATAATTATACTTATTACTCCCAATATTATCAATATAACATGCATTATTACCCATATTATGCAGTTATTTTTGCTAGAACTACAATAATTATACTTATTACTCCCAATGTTATTAATATAACATGCATTATTACCCATATTATGCAGTTATTATCGCTAGAACTACAACAATTATGCTTAATACTTTTATTATTATCAATATAACATGCACTATTACCCATATTATGCAGTTATTATCGCTCGAACTATAATATTTATACTTATTACTTTTATTACTATCAATATAACATGCATTATTACCCCTATTATGCAGTTATTATCGCTAGAACTACGATATTTATACTCATTACTCCCAATGTTATTAATATAACATGCATTATTACCCATATTATGCAGTTATTATCGCTAGAACTAAAACAATTATACTTATTTCTTTTATTATTATCAATATAACGTGCATTAACACCCATATTATGCAGTTATTATCACTAGAACTATAATAATTATACTTATTACTCCTAATTTTATCAATATGTCATACATTATTACCCATATTATACAGTTATTATCGCTTGAACTATAATAGTTATACTTATTACTTATATTATTATCAGTATAACATGCGTTATTACCGCTATTATGCAGTTATTATCGCTAGACCTATAATAATTATACTTATTACTCCTAATATTATCAATATGTCATGCATTATTACTCATATTATGCAGTTAATATCGCTAGAACTATAATAGTTATACTTATTACTTATATTATTATCAGTATAACATGCACTATTACCCATATTATGCAGTTATTATCGCTAGAACTATAATAATTATACTTATTACTCCTAATATTATCAATATGTCATGCATTATTACTCATATTATGCAGTTAATATCGCTAGAACTATAATAGTTATACCTATTACTTATATCATTATCAGTATAACATGCACTATTACCGATATTATACTGTTATTATCGTCAGAACTATAATAAATATACTTATTACTTCCAATATTATCAATATAACATGCATTATTACCCATATTATGCAGTTATTATCGCTCGAACTACAATAATTATACTTATTACTCCCAATATTATCAATATAACATGCATTATTACCCATATTATGCAGTTATTATCGCTCGAACTATAATAATTATACTTATTACTTTTATTACTATCAATATAACATGCATTATTACCCCTATTATGCAGTTATTATCGCTAGAACTATAATAATTATACTTATTACTCCTAATATTATCAATATGTCATGCATTATTACTCATATTATGCAGTTAATATCGCTAGAACTATAATAGTTATACTTATTACTTATATTATTATCAGTATAACATGCACTATTACCGATATTATACTGTTCTTATCGTCAGAACTATAATAAATATACTTATTACTTCCAATATTATCAATATAACATGCATTATTACCCATATTATGCAGTTATTATCGCTCGAACTACAATAATTATACTTATTACTCCCAATATTATCAATATAACATGCATTATTACCCATATTATGCAGTTATTTTTGCTAGAACTACAATAATTATATTTATTACTCCCAATGTTATTAATATAACATGCATTATTACCCATATTATGCAGTTATTATCGCTCGAACTATAATAATTATACTTATTACTTATATTATTATCAGTATAACATGCATTATTACTCCTATTATGCAGTTATTATCGCTTGAACTATAATAGTTATACTTATTACTTATATTATTATCAGTATAACATGCGTTATTACCGCTATTATGCAGTTATTATCGCTAGACCTATAATAATTATACTTATTACTCCTAATATTATCAATATGTCATGCATTATTACTCATATTATGCAGTTAATATCGCTAGAACTATAATAGTTATACTTATTACTTATATTATTATCAGTATAACATGCACTATTACCCATATTATGCAGTTATTATCGCTAGAACTACAATAATTATACTTATTACTCCCAATGTTATTAATATAACATGCATTATTACCCATATTATGCAGTTATTATCGCTAGAACTACAACAATTATGCTTAATACTTTTATTATTATCAATATAACATGCACTATTACCCATATTATGCAGTTATTATCGCTCGAACTATAATAATTATACTTATTACTTTTATTACTATCAATATAACATGCATTATTACCCCTATTATGCAGTTATTATCGCTAGAACTATAATAATTATACTTATTACTCCTAATATTATCAATATGTCATGCATTATTACTCATATTATGCAGTTAATATCGCTAGAACTATAATAGTTATACTTATTACTTATATTATTATCAGTATAACATGCACTATTACCGATATTATACTGTTATTATCGTCAGAACTATAATAAATATACTTATTACTTCCAATATTATCAATATAACATGCATTATTACCCATATTATGCAGTTATTATCGCTCGAACTACAATAATTATACTTATTACTCCCAATATTATCAATATAACATGCATTATTACCCATATTATGCAGTTATTTTTGCTAGAACTACAATAATTATACTTATTACTCCCAATGTTATTAATATAACATGCATTATTACCCATATTATGCAGTTATTATCGCTAGAACTACAACAATTATGCTTAATACTTTTATTATTATCAATATAACATGCACTATTACCCATATTATGCAGTTATTATCGCTCGAACTATAATAATTATACTTATTACTTTTACTACTATCAATATAACATGCATTATTGCCCCTATTATGCAGTTATTATCGCTAGAACTATAATAATTATACTTATTACTCCTAATATTATCAATATGTCATGCATTATTACTCATATTATGCAGTTAATATCGCTAGAACTATAATAGTTATACCTATTACTTATATTATTATCAGTATAACATGCACTATTACCGATATTATACTGTTATTATCGTCAGAACTATAATAAATATACTTATTACTTCCAATATTATCAATATAACATGCATTATTACCCATATTATGCAGTTATTTTTGCTAGAACTACAATAATTATACTTATTACTCCCAATGTTATTAATATAACATGCATTATTACCCATATTATGCAGTTATTATCGCTAGAACTACAACAATTATGCTTAATACTTTTATTATTATCAATATAACATGCATTATTACCCATATTATGCAGTTATTATCGCTCGAACTATAATAATTATACTTATTACTTTTATTACTATCAATATAACATGCATTATTACCCCTATTATGCAGTTATTATCGCTAGAACTATAATAATTATACTTATTACTCCTAATATTATCAATATGTCATGCATTATTACTCATATTATGCAGTTAATATCGCTAGAACTATAATAGTTATACCTATTACTTATATTATTATCAGTATAACATGCACTATTACCGATATTATACTGTTATTATTGTCAGAACGATAATAAATATACTTATTACTTCCAATATTATCAATATAACATGCATTATTACCCATATTATGCAGTTATTATCGCTCGAACTATAATAATTATACTTATTACTTATATTATTATCAGTATAACATGCATTATTACTCCTATTATGCAGTTATTATCGCTAGAACTATAATAATTGTACTTATTACTTTTATTATTATCAGTATAACATGCATTATTACCCCTATTATGCAGTCATTATCGCTAGAACTACGATAATTATACTTATTACTCCTAATATTATCAATATGTCATGCATTATTACTCATATTATGCAGTTAATATCGCTTGAACTATAATAGTTATACCTATTACTTATATTATTATCAGTATAACATGCACTATTACCGATATTATACTGTTATTATCGTCAGAACTATAATAAATATACTTATTACTTCCAATATTATCAATATAACATGCATTATTACCCATATTATGCAGTTATTATCGCTCGAACTACAATAATTATACTTATTACTCCCAATATTATCAATATAACATGCATTATTACCCATATTATGCAGTTATTTTTGCTAGAACTACAATAATTATACTTATTACTCCCAATGTTATTAATATAACATGCATTATTACCCATATTATGCAGTTATTATCGCTAGAACTACAACAATTATGCTTAATACTTTTATTATTATCAATATAACATGCACTATTACCCATATTATGCAGTTATTATCGCTCGAACTATAATATTTATACTTATTACTTTTATTACTATCAATATAACATGCATTATTACCCCTATTATGCAGTTATTATCGCTAGAACTACGATATTTATACTCATTACTCCCAATGTTATTAATATAACATGCATTATTACCCATATTATGCAGTTATTATCGCTAGAACTAAAACAATTATACTTATTTCTTTTATTATTATCAATATAACGTGCATTAACACCCATATTATGCAGTTATTATCACTAGAACTATAATAATTATACTTATTACTCCTAATTTTATCAATATGTCATACATTATTACCCATATTATACAGTTATTATCGCTTGAACTATAATAGTTATACTTATTACTTATATTATTATCAGTATAACATGCGTTATTACCGCTATTATGCAGTTATTATCGCTAGACCTATAATAATTATACTTATTACTCCTAATATTATCAATATGTCATGCATTATTACTCATATTATGCAGTTAATATCGCTAGAACTATAATAGTTATACTTATTACTTATATTATTATCAGTATAACATGCACTATTACCCATATTATGCAGTTATTATCGCTAGAACTATAATAATTATACTTATTACTCCTAATATTATCAATATGTCATGCATTATTACTCATATTATGCAGTTAATATCGCTAGAACTATAATAGTTATACCTATTACTTATATTATTATCAGTATAACATGCACTATTACCGATATTATACTGTTATTATCGTCAGAACAATAATAAATATACTTATTACTTCCAATATTATCAATATAACATGCATTATTACCCATATTATGCAGTTATTATCGCTCGAACTACAATAATTATACTTATTACTCCCAATATTATCAATATAACATGCATTATTACCCATATTATGCAGTTATTTTTGCTAGAACTACAATAATTATATTTATTACTCCCAATGTTATTAATATAACATGCATTATTACCCATATTATGCAGTTATTATCGCTCGAACTATAATAATTATACTTATTACTTATATTATTATCAGTATAACATGCATTATTACTCCTATTATGCAGTTATTATCGCTTGAACTATAATAGTTATACTTATTACTTATATTATTATCAGTATAACATGCGTTATTACCGCTATTATGCAGTTATTATCGCTAGACCTATAATAATTATACTTATTACTCCTAATATTATCAATATGTCATGCATTATTACTCATATTATGCAGTTAATATCGCTAGAACTATAATAGTTATACTTATTACTTATATTATTATCAGTATAACATGCACTATTACCCATATTATGCAGTTATTATCGCTAGAACTACAATAATTATACTTATTACTCCCAATGTTATTAATATAACATGCATTATTACCCATATTATGCAGTTATTATCGCTAGAACTACAACAATTATGCTTAATACTTTTATTATTATCAATATAACATGCACTATTACCCATATTATGCAGTTATTATCGCTCGAACTATAATAATTATACTTATTACTTTTATTACTATCAATATAACATGCATTATTACCCCTATTATGCAGTTATTATCGCTAGAACTATAATAATTATACTTATTACTCCTAATATTATCAATATGTCATGCATTATTACTCATATTATGCAGTTAATATCGCTAGAACTATAATAGTTATACTTATTACTTATATTATTATCAGTATAACATGCACTATTACCGATATTATACTGTTATTATCGTCAGAACTATAATAAATATACTTATTACTTCCAATATTATCAATATAACATGCATTATTACCCATATTATGCAGTTATTATCGCTCGAACTACAATAATTATACTTATTACTCCCAATATTATCAATATAACATGCATTATTACCCATATTATGCAGTTATTTTTGCTAGAACTACAATAATTATACTTATTACTCCCAATGTTATTAATATAACATGCATTATTACCCATATTATGCAGTTATTATCGCTAGAACTACAACAATTAAGCTTAATACTTTTATTATTATCAATATAACATGCACTATTACCCATATTATGCAGTTATTATCGCTCGAACTATAATAATTATACTTATTACTTTTATTACTATCAATATAACATGCATTATTACCCCTATTATGCAGTTATTATCGCTAGAACTATAATAATTATACTTATTACTCCTAATATTATCAATATGTCATGCATTATTACTCATATTATGCAGTTAATATCGCTAGAACTATAATAGTTATACCTATTACTTATATTATTATCAGTATAACATGCACTATTACCGATATTATACTGTTATTATCGTCAGAACTATAATAAATATACTTATTACTTCCAATATTATCAATATAACATGCATTATTACCCATATTATGCAGTTATTTTTGCTAGAACTACAATAATTATACTTATTACTCCCAATGTTATTAATATAACATGCATTATTACCCATATTATGCAGTTATTATCGCTAGAACTACAACAATTATGCTTAATACTTTTATTATTATCAATATAACATGCACTATTACCCATATTATGCAGTTATTATCGCTCGAACTATAATAATTATACTTATTACTTTTATTACTATCAATATAACATGCATTATTACCCCTATTATGCAGTTATTATCGCTAGAACTATAATAATTATACTTATTACTCCTAATATTATCAATATGTCATGCATTATTACTCATATTATGCAGTTAATATCGCTAGAACTATAATAGTTATACCTATTACTTATATTATTATCAGTATAACATGCACTATTACCGATATTATACTGTTATTATCGTCAGAACGATAATAAATATACTTATTACTTCCAATATTATCAATATAACATGCATTATTACCCATATTATGCAGTTATTATCGCTCGAACTATAATAATTATACTTATTACTTATATTATTATCAGTATAACATGCATTATTACTCCTATTATGCAGTTATTATCGCTAGAACTATAATAATTGTACTTATTACTTTTATTATTATCAGTATAACATGCATTATTACCCCTATTATGCAGTCATTATCGCTAGAACTACGATAATTATACTTATTACTCCTAATATTATCAATATGTCATGCATTATTACTCATATTATGCAGTTAATATCGCTTGAACTATAATAGTTATACCTATTACTTATATTATTATCAGTATAACATGCACTATTACCGATATTATACTGTTATTATCGTCAGAACTATAATAAATATACTTATTACTTCCAATATTATCAATATAACATGCATTATTACCCATATTATGCAGTTATTATCGCTCGAACTACAATAATTATACTTATTACTCCCAATATTATCAATATAACATGCATTATTACCCATATTATGCAGTTATTTTTGCTAGAACTACAATAATTATACTTATTACTCCCAATGTTATTAATATAACATGCATTATTACCCATATTATGCAGTTATTATCGCTAGAACTACAACAATTATGCTTAATACTTTTATTATTATCAATATAACATGCACTATTACCCATATTATGCAGTTATTATCGCTCGAACTATAATAATTATACTTATTACTTTTATTACTATCAATATAACATGCATTATTACCCCTATTATGCAGTTGTTATCGCTAGAACTACGATATTTATACTCATTACTCCCAATATTATCAATATAACATGCATTATTACCCATATTATGCAGTTATTATCGCTAGAACTACAAAAATTATACTTATTACCCCCAATGTTATCAATATAACATGCATTATTACCCATATTATGCAGTTATTATCGCTAGAACTAAAACAATTATACTTATTTCTTTTATTATTATCAATATAACGTGCATTAACACCCATATTATGCAGTTATTATCACTAGAACTATAATAATTATACTTATTACTCGTAATATTATCAATATGTCATGCATTATTACCCATATAATGCAGTTATTATCGCTAGAACTACAATAATTATACTTATTTCTTTTATTATTATCAATATAACATGCACTATTACCGATATTATGCAGTTATTATCGCTACAACTATAATAATTATACTTATTACTCCTAATTTTATCAATATGTCATACATTATTACCCATATTATACAGTTATTATAGCTTGAACTATAATAGTTATACTTATTACTTATATTATTATCAGTATAACATGCGTTATTACCGCTATTATGCAGTTATTATCGCTAGACCTATAATAATTATACTTATTACTCCTAATATTATCAATATGTCATGCATTATTACTCATATTATGCAGTTAATATCGCTAGAACTATAATAGTTATACTTATTACTTATATTATTATCAGTATAACATGCACTATTACCCATATTATGCAGTTATTATCGCTAGAACTATAATAATTATACTTATTACTCCTAATATTATCAATATGTCATGCATTATTACTCATATTATGCAGTTAATATCGCTAGAACTATAATAGTTATACCTATTACTTATATTATTATCAGTATAACATGCACTATTACCGATATTATACTGTTATTATCGTCAGAACTATAATAAATATACTTATTACTTCCAATATTATCAATATAACATGCATTATTACCCATATTATGCAGTTATTATCGCTCGAACTACAATAATTATACTTATTACTCCCAATATTATCAATATAACATGCATTATTACCCATATTATGCAGTTATTTTTGCTAGAACTACAATAATTATACTTATTACTCCCAATGTTATTAATATAACATGCATTATTACCCATATTATGCAGTTATTATCGCTAGAACTACAACAATTATGCTTAATACTTTTATTATTATCAATATAACATGCACTATTACCCATATTATGCAGTTATTATCGCTCGAACTATAATAATTATACTTATTACTTTTATTACTATCAATATAACATGCATTATTACCCCTATTATGCAGTTATTATCGCTAGAACTATAATAATTATACTTATTACTCCTAATATTATCAATATGTCATGCATTATTACTCATATTATGCAGTTAATATCGCTAGAACTATAATAGTTATACTTATTACTTATATTATTATCAGTATAACATGCACTATTACCGATATTATACTGTTATTATCGTCAGAACTATAATAAATATACTTATTACTTCCAATATTATCAATATAACATGCATTATTACCCATATTATGCAGTTATTATCGCTCGAACTACAATAATTATACTTATTACTCCCAATATTATCAATATAGCATGCATTATTACCCATATTATGCAGTTATTTTTGCTAGAACTACAATAATTATACTTATTACTCCCAATGTTATTAATATAACATGCATTATTACCCATATTATGCAGTTATTATCGCTAGAACTACAACAATTATGCTTAATACTTTTATTATTATCAATATAACATGCACTATTACCCATATTATGCAGTTATTATCGCTCGAACTATAATAACTATACTTATTACTTTTATTACTATCAATATAACATGCATTATTACCCCAATTATGCAGTTATTATCGCTAGAACTATAATAATTATACTTATTACTCCTAATATTATCAATATGTCATGCATTATTACTCATATTATGCAGTTAATATCGCTAGAACTATAATAGTTATACCTATTACTTATATTATTATCAGTATAACATGCACTATTACCGATATTATACTGTTATTATCGTCAGAACTATAATAAATATACTTATTACTTCCAATATTATCAATATAACATGCATTATTACCCATATTATGCAGTTATTTTTGCTAGAACTACAATAATTATACTTATTACTCCCAATGTTATTAATATAACATGCATTATTACCCATATTATGCAGTTATTATCGCTAGAACTACAACAATTATGCTTAATACTTTTATTATTATCAATATAACATGCACTATTACCCATATTATGCAGTTATTATCGCTCGAACTATAATAATTATACTTATTACTTTTATTACTATCAATATAACATGCATTATTACCCCTATTATGCAGTTATTATCGCTAGAACTACGATATTTATACTCATTACTCCCAATATTATCAATATAACATGCATTATTACCCATATTATGCAGTTATTATCGCTAGAACTACAATAATTATACTTATTACTCCCAATGTTATCAATATAACATGCATTATTACCCATATTATGCAGTTATTATCGCTAGAACTAAAACAATTATACTTATTTCTTTTATTATTATCAATATAACGTGCATTAACACCCATATTATGCAGTTATTATCACTAGAACTATAATAATTATACTTATTACTCCTAATATTATCAATATGTCATGCATTATTACCCATATAATGCAGTTATTATCGCTAGAACTACAATAATTATACTTATTTCTTTTATTATTATCAATATAACATGCACTATTACCGATATTATGCAGTTATTATCGCTACAACTATAATAATTATACTTATTACTCCTAATTTTATCAATATGTCATACATTATTACCCATATTATACAGGTAATATCGCTAGAACTATAATAGTTATACTTATTACTTATATTATTTTCAGTATAACATGCACTATTACCCATATTATGCAGTTATTATCGCTCGAACTATAATAATTATACTTATTACTGTTATTACTATCAATATAACATGCATTATTACCCCTATTGTGCAGTTATTATCGCTAGAACTATAATAATTATACTTATTACTCCTAATATTATCAATATGTCATGCATTATTACTCATATTATGCAGTTAATATCGCTAGAACTATAATAGTTATACCTATTACTTATATTATTATCAGTATAACATGCACTATTACCGATATTATACTGTTATTATCGTCAGAACTATAATAAATATACTTATTACTTCCAATATTATCAATATAACATGCACTATTACCGATATTATACTGTTATTATCGTCAGAACTATAATAAATATTCTTATTACTTCCAATATTATCAATATAACATGCATTATTACCCATATTATGCAGTTATTATCGCTCGAACTACAATAATTATACTTATTACTCCCAATATTATCAATATAACATGCATTATTACCCATATTATGCAGTTATTTTTGCTAGAACTACAATAATTATACTTATTACTCCCAATATTATTAATATAACATGCATTATTACCCATATTATGCAGTTATTATCGCTAGAACTACAACAATTATGCTTAATACTTTTATTATTATCAATATAACATGCACTATTACCCATATTATGCAGTTATTATCGCTCGAACTATAATAATTATACTTATTACTTTTATTACTATCAATATAACATGCATTATTACCCCTATTATGCAGTTATTATCGCTAGAACTATAATAATTATACTTATTACTCCTAATATTATCAATATGTCATGCATTATTACTCATATTATGCAGTTAATATCGCTAGAACTATAATAGTTATACCTATTACTTATATTATTATCAGTATAACATGCACTATTACCGATATTATACTGTTATTATCGTCAGAACTATAATAAATATTCTTATTACTTCCAATATTATCAATATAACATGCATTATTACCCATATTATGCAGTTATTATCGCTCGAACTATAATAATTATACTTATTACTTATATTATTATCAATATAACATGCACTATTACCCATATTATGCAGTTATTATCGCTCGAACTATAATAATTATACTTATTACTTTTATTACTATCAATATAACATGCATTATTACCCCTATTATGCAGTTATTATCGCTAGAACTATAATAATTATACTTATTACTCCTAATATTATCAATATGTCATGCATTATTACTCATATTATGCAGTTAATATCGCTAGAACTATAATAGTTATACTTATTACTTATATTATTATCAGTATAACATGCACTATTACCGATATTATACTGTTATTATCGTCAGAACTATAATAAATATACTTATTACTTCCAATATTATCAATATAACATGCATTATTACCCATATTATGCAGTTATTATCGCTCGAACTACAATAATTATACTTATTACTCCCAATATTATCAATATAACATGCATTATTACCCATATTATGCAGTTATTTTTGCTAGAACTACAATAATTATACTTATTACTCCCAATGTTATTAATATAACATGCATTATTACCCATATTATGCAGTTATTATCGCTAGAACTAAAACAATTATACTTATTTCTTTTATTATTATCAATATAACGTGCATTAACACCCATATTATGCAGTTATTATCACTAGAACTATAATAATTATACTTATTACTCCTAATATTATCAATATGTCATGCATTATTACCCATATAATGCAGTTATTATCGCTAGAACTACAATAATTATACTTATTTCTTTTATTATTATCAATATAACATGCACTATTACCGATATTATGCAGTTATTATCGCTACAACTATAATAATTATACTTATTACTCCTAATTTTATCAATATGTCATACATTATTACCCATATTATACAGTTATTATCGCTAGAACTATAATAGTTATACTTATTACTTATATTATTATCAGTATAACATGCACTATTACCGATATTATACTGTTATTATCGTCAGAACTATAATAAATATACTTATTACTTCCAATATTATCAATATAACATGCATTATTACCCATATTATGCAGTTATTATCGCTCGAACTACAATAATTATACTTATTACTCCCAATATTATCAATATAGCATGCATTATTACCCATATTATGCAGTTATTTTTGCTAGAACTACAATAATTATACTTATTACTCCCAATGTTATTAATATAACATGCATTATTACCCATATTATGCAGTTATTATCGCTAGAACTACAACAATTATGCTTAATACTTTTATTATTATCAATATAACATGCACTATTACCCATATTATGCAGTTATTATCGCTCGAACTATAATAACTATACTTATTACTTTTATTACTATCAATATAACATGCATTATTACCCCAATTATGCAGTTATTATCGCTAGAACTATAATAATTATACTTATTACTCCTAATATTATCAATATGTCATGCATTATTACTCATATTATGCAGTTAATATCGCTAGAACTATAATAGTTATACCTATTACTTATATTATTATCAGTATAACATGCACTATTACCGATATTATACTGTTATTATCGTCAGAACTATAATAAATATACTTATTACTTCCAATATTATCAATATAACATGCATTATTACCCATATTATGCAGTTATTTTTGCTAGAACTACAATAATTATACTTATTACTCCCAATGTTATTAATATAACATGCATTATTACCCATATTATGCAGTTATTATCGCTAGAACTACAACAATTATGCTTAATACTTTTATTATTATCAATATAACATGCACTATTACCCATATTATGCAGTTATTATCGCTCGAACTATAATAATTATACTTATTACTTTTATTACTATCAATATAACATGCATTATTACCCCTATTATGCAGTTATTATCGCTAGAACTACGATATTTATACTCATTACTCCCAATATTATCAATATAACATGCATTATTACCCATATTATGCAGTTATTATCGCTAGAACTACAATAATTATACTTATTACTCCCAATGTTATCAATATAACATGCATTATTACCCATATTATGCAGTTATTATCGCTAGAACTAAAACAATTATACTTATTTCTTTTATTATTATCAATATAACGTGCATTAACACCCATATTATGCAGTTATTATCACTAGAACTATAATAATTATACTTATTACTCCTAATATTATCAATATGTCATGCATTATTACCCATATAATGCAGTTATTATCGCTAGAACTACAATAATTATACTTATTTCTTTTATTATTATCAATATAACATGCACTATTACCGATATTATGCAGTTATTATCGCTACAACTATAATAATTATACTTATTACTCCTAATTTTATCAATATGTCATACATTATTACCCATATTATACAGGTAATATCGCTAGAACTATAATAGTTATACTTATTACTTATATTATTTTCAGTATAACATGCACTATTACCCATATTATGCAGTTATTATCGCTCGAACTATAATAATTATACTTATTACTGTTATTACTATCAATATAACATGCATTATTACCCCTATTGTGCAGTTATTATCGCTAGAACTATAATAATTATACTTATTACTCCTAATATTATCAATATGTCATGCATTATTACTCATATTATGCAGTTAATATCGCTAGAACTATAATAGTTATACCTATTACTTATATTATTATCAGTATAACATGCACTATTACCGATATTATACTGTTATTATCGTCAGAACTATAATAAATATACTTATTACTTCCAATATTATCAATATAACATGCACTATTACCGATATTATACTGTTATTATCGTCAGAACTATAATAAATATTCTTATTACTTCCAATATTATCAATATAACATGCATTATTACCCATATTATGCAGTTATTATCGCTCGAACTACAATAATTATACTTATTACTCCCAATATTATCAATATAACATGCATTATTACCCATATTATGCAGTTATTTTTGCTAGAACTACAATAATTATACTTATTACTCCCAATATTATTAATATAACATGCATTATTACCCATATTATGCAGTTATTATCGCTAGAACTACAACAATTATGCTTAATACTTTTATTATTATCAATATAACATGCACTATTACCCATATTATGCAGTTATTATCGCTCGAACTATAATAATTATACTTATTACTTTTATTACTATCAATATAACATGCATTATTACCCCTATTATGCAGTTATTATCGCTAGAACTATAATAATTATACTTATTACTCCTAATATTATCAATATGTCATGCATTATTACTCATATTATGCAGTTAATATCGCTAGAACTATAATAGTTATACCTATTACTTATATTATTATCAGTATAACATGCACTATTACCGATATTATACTGTTATTATCGTCAGAACTATAATAAATATTCTTATTACTTCCAATATTATCAATATAACATGCATTATTACCCATATTATGCAGTTATTATCGCTCGAACTATAATAATTATACTTATTACTTATATTATTATCAATATAACATGCACTATTACCCATATTATGCAGTTATTATCGCTCGAACTATAATAATTATACTTATTACTTTTATTACTATCAATATAACATGCATTATTACCCCTATTATGCAGTTATTATCGCTAGAACTATAATAATTATACTTATTACTCCTAATATTATCAATATGTCATGCATTATTACTCATATTATGCAGTTAATATCGCTAGAACTATAATAGTTATACTTATTACTTATATTATTATCAGTATAACATGCACTATTACCGATATTATACTGTTATTATCGTCAGAACTATAATAAATATACTTATTACTTCCAATATTATCAATATAACATGCATTATTACCCATATTATGCAGTTATTATCGCTCGAACTACAATAATTATACTTATTACTCCCAATATTATCAATATAACATGCATTATTACCCATATTATGCAGTTATTTTTGCTAGAACTACAATAATTATACTTATTACTCCCAATGTTATTAATATAACATGCATTATTACCCATATTATGCAGTTATTATCGCTAGAACTAAAACAATTATACTTATTTCTTTTATTATTATCAATATAACGTGCATTAACACCCATATTATGCAGTTATTATCACTAGAACTATAATAATTATACTTATTACTCCTAATATTATCAATATGTCATGCATTATTACCCATATAATGCAGTTATTATCGCTAGAACTACAATAATTATACTTATTTCTTTTATTATTATCAATATAACATGCACTATTACCGATATTATGCAGTTATTATCGCTACAACTATAATAATTATACTTATTACTCCTAATTTTATCAATATGTCATACATTATTACCCATATTATACAGTTATTATCGCTTGAACTATAATAGTTATACTTATTACTTATATTATTATCAGTATAACATGCGTTATTACCGCTATTATGCAGTTATTATCGCTAGACCTATAATGATTATACTTATTACTCCTAATATTATCAATATGTCATGCATTATTACTCATATTATGCAGTTAATATCGCTAGAACTATAATAGTTATACTTATTACTTATATTATTATCAGTATAACATGCACTATTACCCATATTATGCAGTTATTATCGCTAGAACTACGATAATTATACTTATTACTCCCAATATTATCAATATAACATGCATTATTACCCATATTATGCAGTTATTTTTGCTAGAACTACAATAATTATACTTATTACTCCCAATGTTATTAATATAACATGCATTATTACCCATATTATGCAGTTATTATCGCTAGAACTACAACAATTATGCTTAATACTTTTATTATTATCAATATAACATGCACTATTACCCATATTATGCAGTTATTATCGCTCGAACTATAATAATTATACTTATTACTTTTATTACTATCAATATAACATGCATTATTACCCCTATTATGCAGTTATTATCGCTAGAACTATAATAATTATACTTATTACTCCTAATATTATCAATATGTCATGCATTATTACTCATATTATGCAGTTATTATCGCTCGAACTATAATAATTATACTTATTACTTATATTATTATCAGTATAACATGCATTATTACTCCTATTATGCAGTTATTATCGCTAGAACTATAATAATTATACTTATTACTCCCAATATTATCAATATAACATGCATTATTACCCATATTATGCAGTTATTATCGCTAGAACTACAATAATTATACTTATTACTCCCAATGTTATCAATATAACATGCATTATTACCCATATTATGCAGTTATTATCGCTAGAACTACAATAATTATACTTATTTCTTTTATTATTATCAATATAACATGCACTATTACCGATATTATGTAGTTATTATCGCTACAACTATAATAATTATACTTATTACTCCTAATTTTATCAATATGTCATACATTATTACCCATATTATACAGTTATTATCGCTAGAACTATAATAGTTATACTTATTACTTATATTATTATCAGTATAACATGCACTATTACCCATATTATGCAGTTATTATCGCTAGAACTAAAACAATTATACTTATTTCCTTTATTATTATCAATATAACGTGCATTAACACCCATATTATGCAGTTATTATCGCTAGAACTACAATAATTATACTTATTTCTTTTATTATTATCAATATAACATGCACTGTTACCGATATTATGTAGTTATTATCGCTACAACTATAATAATTATACTTATTACTCCTAATTTTATCAATATGTCATGCATTATTACCCATATTATACAGTTATTATCGCTTGAACTATAATAGTTATACTTATTACTTATATTATTATCAGTATAACATGCGTTATTACCGCTATTATGCAGTTATTATCGCTAGACCTATAATAATTATACTTATTACTCCTAATATTATCAATATGTCATGCATTATTACTCATATTATGCAGTTAATATCGCTAGAACTATAATAGTTATACTTATTACTTATATTATTATCAGTATAACATGCACTATTACCCATATTATGCAGTTATTATCGCTAGAACTACGATAATTATACTTATTACTCCCAATATTATCAATATAACATGCATTATTACCCATATTATGCAGTTATTATCGCTAGAACTACAATAATTATACTTATTACTCCCAATGTTATCAATATAACATGCATTATTACCCATATTATGCAGTTATTATCGCTAGAACTACAATAATTATACTTATTTCTTTTATTATTATCAGTATAACATGCACTATTACCGATATTATACTGTTATTATCGACAGAACTATAATAAATATACTTATTACTTCCAATATTATCAATATAACATGCATTATTACCCATATTATGCAGTTATTTTTGCTAGAACTACAATAATTATACTTATTACTCCCAATGTTATTAATATAACATGCATTATTACCCATATTATGCAGTTATTATCGCTAGAACTACAACAATTATG